>CM053791.1:181873247-181983247 GCA_028749045.1 Cupressus sempervirens | reverse complement strand
TTCGCTCAAATTCATCAAATTCTCAATCTTTCTCATAATGCTAAGATTGAACATTAACTAGCTTCTAATACTTGGCACATACTGCATTGCTCAACATCCATTGTAAAATCACTCAGCATGAACTAAATTTTATTGGTGCTCAGCATCAACTAAACGTTACTTGGCATCAACTATTTCACTCAGCTTACATTGAGATTGAATTTTTTTGACTCTAACTAATTTTCTGCTCAGCTTGCACTAACTTTGGTTGGCACCTATTGTCCACTTAGTCAAGCTTGGTAGACAAACTTCATTTAACTTTTTCTTCTAAACTTAATTAGTGAAACCACCCTTTGCAACCTTAAGTAAATCATCAATGCACTATAATATTATTGTCTTAGCAGATTCTTGTACTCCTTTTCCATATCATAACTCAAACTTTCCTCTAGGTGTTATTGTTACATCATTTTGATCAAATCTTCTTCATCCATCAAACAAGTGATAGTACATAAATCATATAAGTAGGTGTCTTACCAACATATAGTAGGTTTGACATTAGTGACAAAACAATGATTGAAATATATTTATCATACTTGTATTAGTTTTTTTTTTTAAATATCCCTCTTTTGCATTGATGGGAAACCAAAATAATTAACCAAACTGATTAGGTTTAAGTAGTAAGACCAACAAAATATCAAAAAAAAAATTCCTTGTATTGAAATCTCTCCCTGTATTAGCAACTTCCATCTTCTAAATATGTTACAAAATTATGTTCTGATCAGTAGATAGTCAATCAACTCATCCTTATGACTTCCTCTTACATTATCTCCCTCTTACTAGGTTGATGTAATCATCAAGTACACTTGTACACTTTCTCTCTTTGAGTAGATATTCCATAGTTCTATATCTTCTATATCTAGTTTTCTCCCTCTACGATTTCCTGATCTCAATATACTTTCTTGAAAATAGTTTCTCCTCTTTAACAAAAATTCCAAAGACGTCATCTTAATATTTAGATATGAATATTTTCAATTTTTCCCTCTATCACCATGGTTGTGAGTAATTTATAGCTCTAGCTCTTTGATTACATTAAACAGTTCCTAAAGTAAGATCCATAGCATCAATATGTAGCATATGTCAATTAGCTTGTTTGATGTAGGGCACTCCTCATGCTTTTTAGATAGCCTTTTATAGGAGTATCACTCCTAGTTTACCTCTTAGATACTCATGAGCATCCTTAGGTAATGCTTTTGTGAAGATATCACAAATTTGTTCTTTCGTGCTAGCATATTCCATCTTCACCTCTTTGTCTTAAACTAATTCTCATAAATAATGATACTTGAATACATGGTGTTTAGTCTTTGCATGCATCATAAGATTCTTTGATATATTTATAACACTTGTATTATCATAATAAAGTATCATAGGTTCAGTGATTTCCTCCTTCATACCTTTGAGTAGCTATTTCATCCATACCATGTTTGTACAATTTATTGTAGCAATAACATATTCAACTTCAATAGTAGATTGAGAAATTTAGTTTTTTTTCTTGCTAGTTTATATGAGCAACCTTTTGCCTAAGAAAAATGCTTCGCCACTGGTGCTCTTTTTGTCATCAATATTTCCAGCCCAATCAACATCAATATGGGTTCTTAATTCAAATTCCTCATTTTTATTGTAGTATAGACCATACTCTCCTATTCCTTTTAGATATCTCATTATTCTCTTTACAGCAATCAAATGATTCTCCCTAGGATTAGCAGAGACTCTTGCAACTATCCCTACAAATATTGTAATATCAAGTCTTCTATGTACTCCATATTGTAATCTTCTAATCATAGACTTGTATAATGTTTGATTCACCTCAGTTGAATCATCATTCTTTGAAAATTTATGTCTTTTCACCATAGGTGTACTTACTAGCTTGGATTCTTCCAATCCAAAAAAATTTATTATCTCCTTAACATACTTTGACTAAGTGATGTATATACCATATTTCATCTGATGTACTTGCAAACCCATAAAGAACTTGATCTCTCCAAACATAGACATCTCAAATTCTTACTTCATTTCATTTGCAATAATATTACATAAAGTATCTTGACCTCCAAATATGATATCATCAACAAAAATTTTAGATAACAAAATACAATTGCCTTTCTATGTCTTCAAGTACATATTGTTGTTATCATCAGTCCTCTCAAATCCAATCTTCACAAGATAATTATGAAGTGTCTTACATGATATAACACTTTGTGTAATTTGCATACCATGTTTTGGATGTTGGCATCAACAAATCATTTAAGCTGTACTATAAAAACTTCTTCCTCTAATATACCATTCATAAATGTAGACTTAACATCCATTTGATAAACCTTGAAACCTTTGTATGTAGAGCAAGCAAGTAGAGTTCTTACTCCTTCCAATCTAGCAATAGGAGAAAAATTTTCTCCATAGTAAATTTCTTCTTCTTGTGCATATCATTTACAAACTAATATATCCTTGTTCTTTGTGACTTCACCATTTTCATCTAGTTTATTTTTGTATAACCACTTGGTTCCAATTGCTTTTTTGTCTTCTAATCTAGGAACTAGAGGCCATGTCTTATTTTTCTCAATTTATTCAATCTTTTCTTCCATGGGTTTACTCTAGTCCACATCTTCTAGGACATCTTTCATTGTTTTGGGTTCTTTCATGCTTAGCAAACATGTATCATTTCTCAACTTGTTCCTTGTCATTGGTCTATCATCTTTATCTCCAATGATTTGTCCAATAGGGTGATGTCTCTTGACATACTTAGACAATCTTGGTTTAGCTTTAGCTTCTATATTGTTGGAATTATAATAGGAATGATAAACTTCTGAGGGTGGGTTGGGGGGTTGAATTAGTGGTTCAAAGTTTTAACCCATAAAATATTCACTGCACATCCATCTCACATATTCAATAAGTAAACTGAAATACGTGTAAAGCATGTACATGTAAAAAAGTAAGCATTCACACTATAATACAATATATGATTACCTAGAAACCTTCCAATGAGAAGGCAAAACTAGGGTGGGAATGGGACCCACAAATCTTCACTACTATATTAATGAAGTGTATCCAATGAAGGTTACAATATTCGATCATGAACCATGATCTACCCTATGAAAGGTTTTCCCTACTAAAGGCTTACAAAGAGTGCTAGGTCTTACCCTATTAAAGGATTTCAACACCCTATTAAAAGTGTGCCTTGCTAAAGGACTTCAACTAACAATTAAGTAAGCACCTTGTTAGAGGATTTCAATACAGCTTGTTAGGACTACTCTATTAAGAGATTTAACTATTTCTCCTATTAGAATGTCTTAGCAATGATCTTACGGTTAACACTCTTATGATTGATGATAGGTCACCTCTATCCTGTTGTGTACTTGATCCTTCTTGATCAGATGTTTTTCTACTATTCACTATTTGCTTCCTCTATTCTCCTTTAACTAATTTTGAAATACAATTTAGACCATAATGCCTTGGTCACCATGAATATCCTAGCTTGTTCTTGTAAAACTCTCCTAATCATTCATTCATTCCCCTATCATGCTCTACAAAAATGTAGGGTTTGTCCTCCTTAAGAAGACATCAATGACTTAGGGTTAGTTATGAATCAATGGCTGTGATTCTCCCATATTTCCAATTAAACCTTCCCTTTAGCTAATTGGGTGCATGTAATGTATAGGGATTCCAATTTAAGATTTTTTCTTATCACCAAAATATCATAATTCAATCTATAAGTTAGCTCAAAAATGGTTTGCATAGTGGTTTGTACCAATACAAACAATTGTGATGAAATTGTGTTACCCAGCATCGGAAGTCCCTAATGCTTGACATATACTAATTTTAATATTGATACTCAGCATTTGAATGACTTGGCATGTACTATTTTCTTAATTCCTAAGTCTCTCAACATATACTATCTACTCAGTTCCTGAATCACTTTGCATTTACTGTTTGCTTGATTCTTGAATCACTCAACACATGGGTGACTCAGCACTCATTGTTGAATTAGCATGCTCTAACTTATAAATGTTGTTCTCATCATATGCTACTTATTTGGAATGAATTAAGTAAATGAATTAAGTGTATAGAGACTCACTTGTCAAAACCAATCTAAGATTGTAACAATCTCCACCTTTTGACATGAGTGTCAAAAACACATGGTCATTTATTAATACTTTTATTCTTGCAAGAATAACATAAACTCTTATTTGGCTTCTATAAAAAATTCAAAATAGAAAAATTTAGCAGCAACTTATACCTGAAAAAAATCTTATAACCCCACCTGAGTTGTTTGAACTACTCTATTCAATGTCAATCTTACTCCTGGTGAGTAGGTTTTCCTCAACTGATACTCTTTTTCTTTCTCATACTCCCCCTTTACTCTTCCTCTCTCATGCTTTCTCCCCCATACTCTTATTCTCTCATGTTCTTACTCGCCCTTTTTGACACTAATGTCAATCAGTTATACACTAATAGTGTGTTTGTCCAAAAAGGATTTATGGACCTCAAGAATAATCTTAAGAGTGGCATCCCAATTGTCACAAGCTACCTGCAAAGGCTTAATTTGGATGGCTATCTTGGTAGCAAGGTGTACTAGGACATCTAATGTAGAAGGATTGGGGTCTTTCTTCATAAGAATTCCTACATAGCCTAACTCCTTATGTAAAATATCCATGTGAGGAGTCAATGTAGTGTTGATGCTTATTATTTTAGCCGTTATGTTGGCTTCATCTATAGAGAGTGCTACTAACTGACTCTGGATTTGTAATAGGGTCCTCAAGTGTTTCTCACTTTGAGCTTGAGTCATGGGAAATTTAGTTGTAGATGACTACATTTGACTTTCCAACCTCAGGACGTGATTCCTTATTTCTTATGTGAGAGTGTAAGATTACACAGCTTGGTGTATAGAGAGAAAATGTTCTCTAATACCTGTTTCACACTTGCTATCTTAGTTGCCAATGCAACTTGTGTAAGTGTTATATCACTGTATATCTTCTCATTCACTTTATGTTGAAACTTCTTCTCAAACCATTCTAATAATTTTGCATTAGTATCAAGGTCATTACTTACCTTTTCCACTATGTCAATCAATTGTTCAATAAGTAGCTTTGTTTCATTTGGAGTAGGTAGAATGATTGCATCTAAGAAGATGTCTTTAATATCAAGCAAAGATTGCTTATAACTATGCTCTCTTCTAAGTAGTTCTATGTGTTTCTTTCTTACTAGGGCTTCTTGAAGTATACACATCTGCTCAATTATTATCATTGCAAGATCAAGCTTGGGAAATATAATTTCTTCATCTACGCTAACATCTCCATAAGTTATTACCTATTCTACCTTAGATGAACTTGGACTCGGCACTGAGAATTGCAAAGGTGTAGCATCTATGCTTGACCTCTAAAGAGTGTGACTGGAAGGAGTGCTAGATTTTTCTAAAGTTACTAGTGCTTGAATTACTGCTAGCTCCTTTGGCTTGGTTGTCAACCTAGTCTCTTCAGGCTTGTCCTTTTTTGCCTCTTTGCTTTGAATTGTACCTTGAACTTGTGCTAGAGGTGTAGATGAATCTATCTAACTTGTTTAACTTTGTGTCACATTAGTGGCTTGAGTTTCCACTTTATCCTCTCCAACTGCCTCAACCTTTTTGTATTGTACACTAGTGACTTGAGGAGTGATAGTAGGTAGTTCTTATGTTTTCACCTCCTTCCCTATAGTTTTATTCACTAATTTATGACATTCATCTACACTCACCAATATAGGGTTGTTACACAATTTGGCTTGTAGTGAAGGTTGATCAAGTATATTTTTCAAGTAATCCTTTGTTAGGGAATTGGTGTTCTACATAGTGAGATGAGAAACATCCTTTACTATGAAAATTTCAATGCTTATACTTATTATCTATGAGGGCTGACATTCACCATTTGTGTATCGTGTACACTCTGTTCTTGTTGTTGCTCTTTCTCAACTATTGACTAGTCATCTATGTTCACATTAGTGTCTCCTTTAACTATTCCTTCTTTATTATCATCATCTTCATCATCTTTAACCTCAATAGGTTCTTGTTCACCTTCTTTCACTATGGCTAGTCCATACGTGATCTTTCACATCTATTTGGACTTTTGTACAACATCCTCAATGTTTTTCTATAGTATGCTAAATGCCCTATATTTAGGAAAAAATCTAACATATTTCTTTATGGCTTGGAATATTTGTGCCTTACTGAGTTCAGGCATGACTTGGGTGAAGGAAGTCTCCCTAATTTTCCTTTCTAAGTTCAAACAATAATGCCATTTTTTCTCAACTCTTTCATATAAAATTTTAGAAATGGGATTGGAAATTTCTAGAGGAGCCTACTTAAAAGTAACCATCGTGGAATATATTTCCTCCTCCACTTGATTCTTCTCAAATTTTCCAAGATTTTCAAAATCATTGTGAGTGAACCTTGATAAGTCAGCATTATTTCTAATATTCTCACATAAGGTATCTAGATCTAAAGATGGATTATGACTCATTAGATTCAGTCCTTTCCTCATCAAATTCAACCTGAGCAACATATTTTCTTCTAGGTCTTTTATGTACTCTATCTTCCTATTCTATAGGCTTGGCTTTCTCTTTATCCTTTTGTGTAATGACATGTGTACTAGCCCTTGTGGTAGGTGTTGTAGGTTTTGGCTGGCTTGGTTTAGTAACCTTCTTAGATCTTGTCACTACTTGTACCTTGGCCTTTTTTTTCAATTGATCAATGGGAATAGGTGCTTCCTCAACTTCTTCTTCCTCAACACCTTTTGCAGTCTCTATTTCTTCCTCCTACTAATCCTCACCCTATCCTTATGTCAATTCCAGTGATGCTTGAATTTGAGTGTCTTCTTCCTCTTCATCCTCAACACCTTCACCAAATTTTTCTTTTAATTTCTTTACCAGTTTATCCTTCTTTTTGATGATAGAAGTAGTCTTCAAGTCCATAGTAATCTTTGATTTGGCCAACTCATAGTTACGAAAAGCTTTGGTCTCTTTGTCTACTTCTTCTACAAGTAATTTTGTGAATGCTATAGAGGCCTCATCAAGATTAATTTCATAACCTAATGGCCTTAGCCATCTCACTCTAGGAATTGATGCCTAAACAAATGTGTGATCATCATCAACTAGGAAACAAACATCATCATAATATCTTTCCACTATGATACTGGAATCCTTAATCTCTTCTTCATGGATTGTTTGAAATCCTCAAAATAACTAGTCATTATTGACTCAAAAATTTCACCTATATGTTCAATAAACTCTCCTATTTGTCTTCCATGCAATAGTACCAAATGTAGGAAATGTGTTCTATACATAAAAGAAGATACATATCAAAATAAATCTGAACTTACATTCAACACTCTTTGTTTTCCTTATTGCTCCTAAGTTTTCAATTAATTATTGTAGCTGTAACTTGACAATATCATATGTATGATCCTTCTTCATAATCTAGTAGCCCATATCTGCTACAATGCAAGGTAAACTATTCAATTTTCTTGATTGATAAAATTAATGTGCAATTACTCTTACTATAAAATATATCAAAGGATTTGTGATGGTTTCTATGGTCATTCCTCTCTTGTTGCACACAACTCCCATGTTCTTTTCAATGACTTCTTTGGACTTACTTCTCATATTCTTTGGCCTATCTAGGGTTGGATACCCTCCTACCCTATGGAGTATTCCCTTTGTGATTTTTATTGGCCCATTATCTAACCACACTAAAATATCATGAATTCTACTCAAAATAATCTTGATCCATTTAGTTTTGAAAATGTTATGGAAATCTAGGGCATGAGTTAACCCTTTCTTTTCTACTATCTTGAATTCTTCCCTCAACACACCATTTTCACATAGTTTTCCATATGCTTCTCTAATTTCCATGTTACCAATACTACCAATCTTACAATTATAACACTTTTCAACATCTTGAATCATTAAAACCTTTGTAGTATCATAGATAACACAGCTAAGGGATCGTGTTTGTATGCTGTGTCTAGAATGAACTTGAATTTAGGTTGTTTTACCCCATTGCAAACCAAATGAATGTTTAGAACCTCTTTACCCTCTATATTTTTTACTTTTGAAGAACTAGCTACCATTTTATAAATTTTGGGTTTATGAAATTCAAAATAGCATAGCTCGGCACATGATAAATCCCTTGTGAATCTTGATGAAATGATGCCACATAATTGCTCAAATTACCTACAGATGCTTCAGATGAAATTTCAAGATTGCCTCTAGCTCTGCTTGTTTTCTCTCAAATTTGAATGATGTTAAATGAACAAAATTCAATCAAATACCCCTTTAAAGTGATGCAATTAATGCTAAGTACTTACACAACTATAAGCTCAACATCAAATAATTTATAGCTCACTCAAAATCCACTTGTCTTTAAATTCATTCAGCAGCAATTATGAGCTTAGCAAAAACTAGCCTGTTTGTTAGCTCAAAATCTACTAGAATTTCAGTTGGCAATGGTAGGAAACTTTTCATACTCGATAGTAACATGAAAAACTTAAAGATTTTCTTTGATTCCTAATAACTCTTTGCATCTTTATTCATTCTTATGTAGTGTTTTCAAAACTAAATCCTTTGGAACTGATGTATGGTATAACTTTTAAATATTAGTCCCACATACTCTTGATTGCTTAATTTCCTAACCCATTAGGTGATGTGGATTCCTTCTCCACTTGATGTGCTACAATCCTCCTTTCTCTTTCATGTCTTGTTGATTTCATTTTTGACATTTTCAATATCTATCTTTCCTTTGCCTTTATTGAATTGACAACTTGGTGCCTTTTTCCTTGTTGGGCAATATCAACTGATGTGACCAGTCTTCAAACACCTAAAACATGTGGTTTGACTCAACCACCTTTTGAAGTCACTCTTGAAGTGTGTTCTAATATAGTTCTTAGGAATATGTCCATACTCTTGACAGTAGTGCCAACTATATCTTTTATTATACTCTTAATTATAAAAGTTTCCATTTTTATTTACCTTTTCTTTCTTGTTTGATGACCATATTGTTTTGGATCTATAGTCAAAAGCTTTATATCCATACTTCTAGCAGTTGTAGGAATATCCTTCAAACCTTTCAATGTGTATGACCATGGTTTTGCATTCATGTTTTTGATAATCTTATTTGTTTAACTTGTGCTAGTGACCCATTCTCTTCTGCCTATCATTTGGATTTATAGTCTTGCTCCTACACACATTGGCAGTATGTCCTTTCTTGTTTGGCAATATCAACTAATGTGACCAATCTTCAAATAGCTAAAACATGTGGTTTGACTCAACCACCTTTGTAGTCACTTTTGAAGCATGCTCTAATATAGTTCTTAGGAATATGTTCATACTCTTGATAGTAGTGACAACTATATCTTGCATTATAGTCTTAATTATAAAAGTTTCCATTTTTCTTTACCTTTGTTTTCTTGTTTGATGACCATATTGTTTTGGATTTGCACTCAAAAGCTCTATGTTCATACTTCAGGTAGTTGTAGGAATATCCTTCAAGCCTTTCAATTTGTATGCTTATGGTTCTGCATTCATGTGCCTATTGACCTTGTTTGTTTCAGTTGTGGCAGTGACCTATTCTCTTCTACTAATCATTATGATTTATAGTCTTGTTCCTACACACATTGGTATGTCCTTTCTTACCACAATTATGATAAGCAGGTTTTGAATTCTTACCTTTGTTGCTCCTTTCTTCAACACTTTTCAATGATTCTCCTTCCTTAATACTTGTATATCCTAGTCTAGATGTGTCATTTTTAGATCTAGGGGATCTCATCAATTCTTCAAAGTGCTTGATGGCTTCACTAAGTTTATCAAAACTTTCATCAAACTCCTTTTCCCTTTTTAGGTCATTACTCAATTGTTCATTCTATAACTTCAGTGTTCTTATCTCAATGTCCTTGGTATTTAGTTCATGGTTGGCATTCATCGGTTGACCCAAAGTTTCTAAGGGCATGTTAGCAATCTTGGTTACCTCTAATGATCTCTATTCCAATATGCTAGTCAAAACTCTTTTGTCATCTTCAATCATGGTTTTCTCTTCCACTACTTTCTTTTTCTATTTAGTCACCTCACATAGTATTATGGTTTGTGATTCTTGCTCTAACTTGAGATTTCTAATTTCTTTAGCTTGGCCTCTATTCTTTTCCATTAGATTTTCAATTGCTGCATCAAATTCATTTGATTCTCCATTTGCAAATAGCTTAGTAGTGTCCATTTCTTTGTATCATGTATTGTTCTCCTCAATGGAAATTTCCTTTATTCTCTTTAGTGATTTCTTTAGATCATCTCTTGCTTCATTCAACTAATGTAGAATGAGTTGTATTTCAATTCATTGATTCTCAGTGATCTTTCCCAACTTGTAGACTTCCAATTCCAAGATCTTTCCTCAAAGTTGCAAATCTTCTCTTTCAGAGAACTAAGCTCTAATACCAATTGCTAGAATTACAATAGGATAGGTAAACTTTTGAAAAGGGGGATGGGGGGTGAATTAGTTCTTCAAACTTTTAACCCATAAAATATTCACTGCACATCCATCTCACACATTCAATAACTGAACTAAAATACCATGTAAAGAATGTATGACTGAAGCATGTAACCAAGTAAGAATTCACACATATAATACAAGATATTATTACCCAAAAACCCTCCAATGAGAAGGTAAAACTAGGGTGGGGACGACACCCAAAAATCTTCACTACTATAGTAATAAAGTGTATCCAATGAAGGTTACAATGTTTGATAATGAACCATAATCTACCCTATGAAAGGTTTGCCCTATTAAAGCATTACAAAGACTATTAGGTCTTACCCTATTAAAAGATTTCAACATCCTGTTAAAAGTGTGCCTTGTTAAAGGACTTCAACTCACAATTATGTAAGCACCTTGTTAGAGTATTTCAATACAAATTGTTAGGACTACTCCATTAAGAGATTTAACTAATTCACCTATTAGAATGTCTTAACAATGATCCTATGGTTAGCATTATTATTCTTGATGAAAGATCACCTCTATCTTGTTGTGTACTTGATCCTTCTTGATTAGATGTTTTTCTAGTGTTCACTATTTCCTTCCTATGTTCTCCTTTAATTGATTCTACAATAAAACTTAGATTATAATGCATTTATCACCATGAATGTCTTGGTTTGTGCATGTAAAACTCTCCTAATCATTCATTCATTCCCCTATCATGCTATACATAAATTTAGGGTTTTTCCTCCTTAACAAGACCTCGGTGACTTTGGGTTAGGTATGAATCAATGGTTGTGATTCTCCCATATTGCCACATAAACCTTTCCTTTACTTGGTTGGGTGCATGTAATCCATAGGGATTCCAACTTAAGATTCATACTTATCAAAAAAATATCGTATCTCAATCTATAAGTTGGATCAAAATGGATTACATAGTAGTTTGTGCCAATACAAACAACTATGACAAAGCTATGTTACTCAGCATCTGATGTCCCTAATGCTCAACACATACCAATTTCAATACTGATACTTGGCATCTAAATGAATTGACATGTACTATTTTCTTAGTTTCTGAATCATTTAGCATATACTATCTACTCAGTTCCTTAATCACTAGGCATATACTATCTACTCAATTCTTGAATCTCTTGGCACATGAGTGACTTGGTACTCACTATTGACTCAGCATGCTTTAATTTATACATGTTGTGCTTGGCATATGCTACTTTTTTGGATGTGAACTATGTAAATGACTTAAGTGTATAGACACTTGTTAAAACCAATTTGAGATTGCAACATACATTTGGTCTCCCTACTGGTGTAAATAATTATTTAGTATTTACACTTTACTTAAGTTTACATAGGTTAATGCATATCCATATTAGTTGTTATGTAGACACCTAAAATTTTGCATATTCATATGAGTTGTCATGTAGACAATATAGTAGTTTGCACTCTAATTGAGCACATGTTTTCTACTACATCTCTTTATAAGATACACCTTTACATTCTTATCCTCTCCTAATTGCATGTACATTTGTGGACAATGGAGGATAATTTAATCTTGGTGGACATGTGTTTAGTTGGTATTCTTATGTATTTTTATCACTCCTAGTCATCTTGATTTCCTTTATATACAAGGCTCTTCTATGATGTATTCATCCAATTATTTCATATCCAATCATCTGATATCCATTCTCATTTGATCATATCTTGTCTCTCTTGTGCTATCTCTTGAGCTTCTTTATCTTGGCATTTCATTCTTGCCTCAGGAAAATTCTTACATGGTATCAGAGCCATAGGAGTTTCATTGCATAGCCATTGGAGAGATTTTTTTGCAAGTCAAGATTAGAGCTTGTTAGTGCAACTTAGATGTTGGCATCACATTTAGAAGGTGAAAAAACCCCTAAATCAACTTTTGTTTCACCAAAATTGGACATTTGAGGTGAAATCTAGAGTCATTTTATTTTTGGAGATGTGATAATGGCGATTTAGGAAAATAATTATAGAGGTGATTTTGAAACAACGATATCTCCCTCATACAAACTCCTTTTTCAAGCAATTTTTGTTTTTTTTTTGGGGTATAATTTCATGATCTACACATTGTTGAAGGTTGTTTGCAATCCTTGTTCCTAAAGTTTTCTAAAAATCACAAATCCCAATTTTTGCAACTTCAAAGGCTTAGTTCAAGCTCATCATGACACATATTTAGGTGCTTTTTTTTTGAAACTGCATGTTTTTTTGTCTACTTTCCAAATTTGGTATTAGTTTGGAGTAATTCTAAGTAGACATAGCACTTTCAGAATTTGGTCATTTTTGGCCTACTTGGCACTTTTAATTAATTATATCCTTGAGAGATCTTGTGTTTTATCTTGTTGAGTCTGATATAGATTCATATTTGTGATTTTAACCATCAAAATTAGAAGCCCACTTTGGTTCATTTTGACAAATGTAGTTGTATATGCACTAAGTATAAAGTGCCAAAATCATCTATTTTGGGGGGTTCTTTTATTGAGTGATTTGGGAGGTGTGTCTTGAGTGTTTTCACTTCTCTTTCTCTTGTGTTCTATTATTTTACATCATGGGTTCTCCTAGGTTTCCAATTTTAACTCCACATAATGATGCTACATGGAAAATTAGAGCATGGTGTAAAATGATGGAAAAAGGTTTAATTGATTATGTTGATGGAATGGTGGTTGCACCATCTGATCCTAATAAACTAAATGAATGGAATCATAACAATAAGGTTGCTATTTGTACTTTGAGAAACTATGTACATGAAGACCTTATCTTCCATATTGATAATTGTAAAACAATAAAGGAAGCATGGGATAAGTTTGCTAGCTTGTATGCAAAAGTAGACAAAGCTAGGGGTTTTGAACTTGATGAAAATCTCATGTCATTAGATCCAAATGAGTTCAACACAATTCAAGACTATATCACCAAGGCACATGAGCTAAGTTCAATGGTTAAGGATTGTGGAATTACCATAGATGATGAAAAATTGATCTACAATTTGATGAGAAAACTTCCTCTAGAGTATGCATCATTTATTTTGAGCTTCAACACTCATAAGTTCACCTTAGATTCTTCCTACACCATGCCTTCATTTGATTCCTTCATAGAGATGTTGATGGTAGAACAATCAAATTTGATGAGAATGGGGATTCTAAAGTCCTCAAAATCCAAAGTATTAGGGGCTAGTAAAGGGAATCAAGGAAAAGGGTCTAACAAGAAGCAAAAATCATGGAAACAAAATTCACAACAAGAGAAAGAAAACTCAACCTCCTCACTACAAGACAACTCCAACAATAAGAGAAAGTCATTCAAGAAAGATTTTCTTACTTGTGCATATTGCAAAAAGAATGGAAATAAAGAACATCATTGTTATAAGAAGGAGATAGATGAACTCAAGAATCTTCTTAAGAAGAATCAAATTGGTCTACCATCAAGAATGACCAATTCACTCTCTTTGTCACATTCATATTTTGATAAAGGAAAGGATCACATGGGAAAAGGTCAAGCCTTGGTAGCTACTTCAAGTAAAGATTTGGGGACATGGCTTCTAGATTTAGGGGTGTCTCATCATATGGAATCTTCAAAGTCTATGTTTTCACCATTTGATCCTTGTCATACTCCACCTATTTTAATGGGAAATCATACTTACATGAATTTTATTGGGAAAGGAACTATTGATAAAGGGGAGGAATAATTCAAAGATGTGTTGTGTGTACCTAACCTAAGTCATAATCCTCTTTCCATCTATCCACTAACTCATGGAGATAGAAGAAGGACTGTGGAAATCACATCTAATTTATTTTTTATCAAAGACTTGGAGACTAGAGAGATCATTTCTATAGGGGTGGTTGATCATTCATCTAGGCTATACTACTCAAATTTCGCTCATGATGATGATAGTCATTTCTTAGCAGATTTATCAACAGATTTTGATTACACTTCTAGTGCTAATTCAAACTTTGAGGAGAACTTTGGCTACTTGAACTTATGTATTCTCACATGTGATCAAGTTCTTGAGCCATCCATTTCTTCTCCTCCTACTGATATTCTATATATTGTCCTCCCTGATGATAGTTGTATTCACATAGCCTTGGATTCAAGTGATTTAGTGTAGCACAATATTCATTGTCTTCCAAACTTGGTTCCATGGGATGACTACTTGATAAACATTTCTAGTTCATTTGTGGAGTCCTACATTATAGATTTGGGAGACACTATTGATGACATTCATCTTCTCTTTGGTGAATATGATCCTTCTTCAGTTGTTACTCGGAAGCATGTTGACCCTCATCTTCATTCTCTACTTGATTAGTCTTTCAAGGTTGACATGATGGTAGATCCTTTGATACAATAGTTGGAGGAGGTCACTTTCTCTTCAGAGGAGACATTTATTTCTTTGATACATGTCCTAAATTCATCCTTAGTCGAGCTTGATTTTTTAGTTTTAGTAGAGTGGCATAATACACATGATTTGGAGGAGGCACCTTTTAATATTGACATGGGGACACTTGAGTAGGTTTTAGAGATTTCAATCATTTTGAGTTTTCTTCCTACAGATGGGAGAGGTTTTATTAAAACACCTTTGGTTCTATTTCTTCCTAAGGGGATGAATGTTTTTCTACACTCATTTAGGAGTTTCTACATTGAGCCTTATGCATCTACCATAGGTGTACATTCTACATTGAGGGGGGTTGCCTGCTCTATCTTCCTCTTCTTCTCTCTTATTGGGAGGGGGGGGAGGGAATCTTTTCCTTACATGAGGTCTTCTTCTCTCTCATTTTATTTTATTTTACTTATATATCTTTTTAGAGGGGGTTTTTCCCATGAGGTTTTCCTTCTTTCTCTGATTTATGAGAGATTGCATTCCATATCTTTTACATTTGCAGTTTGTACATGGGTACTTAACATGGCCTATTAGCTAGGACCCATCTTACATTATTATCTAGCTTTTGTGCACTTAAGTACATTTCCCTAAGTTACACTTAAGGGGGGTGTTAGTGTAAATAAGTATTTACTATTTACACTTTACTTAAGTTTACTTAGGTTAATGCATATCCATATTAGTTGTCATGTAGACACCTAAGAGTTTGCATATTCATATGAGTTTTCATGTAGACAACATAGTAGTTTGCAATCTAATTGAGCACATTTTGTCTACTATATCTCTTTATGAGATACACCTTTACATTCTTATCCTCTCATTATTGCACATCCATTCATGTACAGTGAAGGATAATCCACTCTTGGTGGACATGTGCTTAGTTGGTATCCTTATCTCTTTGCATGACTCCTAATCATCTTGATTTCCTTTATATAAAAGGCTCTTCTATGATGTATTCATCCAATTATCTAATATCCAATCATCTGATAGACATTATCATTCTATCATATCTTGTTTCTCTTGTGCTATCTCTTGAGATTCTAGAACTTGGCATTTCATTCTTACCTCAGGAAAATTCTTACATGGTATCAGAGCTATACAAAATTCTTACACTCTTAACTTTTGAATCATTATGTACCTCTCTATTAGGTAGTTTAGCATCTCTTTCATGAACACTAATCTTAGAATCAAAATGTAGCTTGATTCCTAAATGCAACTCAACATTCATAGTATGTGACTCAGCAGTCACTAAAATTTGCTATTAGTTTGCAACTTGATTTATAATATCTTCTTTAGTAGGCATACCTTCATAAAATTATACAAATGATTTGTATTCTTCTAGTTCCTTCAAAGGTTCAATTTCATATACTTCTATATATTCATCAAGTTTCACATTTGCAATTTTCACAAGTTTATTAGTGTTAGTATTTAAACACTTATAAACTTTACTTCTTGTGGAATAACCTAGAAATATACCTTCTTCACTTTTGCATCTAGTTCACCATTCCTAAGATCTTTGAAAATGTAGCACTTCCTTCCAAATACCTTAAAATATTTTACATTGGGTGAGTATGCATACCATAGTTCAAAAGGTGTCGAATGAGTACCTTTCTTGACTTGTACATAGTTCAAGGTAAAAAAAACTATCCTTATGGATTCTCTCAAGTATTTCAAAGTACCATTCTTCTTCATCATGAGTGTCCTAGCACAGTCCATTATAGACCTATTTCTCCTTTTAGCAATTCCATTTTTTAGAGGGGTTTTAGGAGAAAATATATATCTTTTGATTCCTTTATCATTATAAAACATATCAAACTCATTTGATTGAAATTCTCCTCCTCTATCAGATCTCAAACATTCACACTTTTACTTGTTTAATTTTCAAATCTTGCTAAGTACCACTTAAACATTTGAAAAGAATTATATTTATGTTTCATAAATATAACTATCATCATTCTAGAATAATAATCAACAAGAAACATAATGTACTTATCTCCTTTGTAGTTTTTCACTTCAATTGGTTCACACAAGTTAGTATTAACAATCTCTAGTAATCCTAGTATTCCTTTAAAGGTATGAGTTTAACTTTTAAAACTTGACATTGTCATCTTGTCTAATTGACATTTTTTACACATTATATTGTCATGCTTCTTCAACTTAGGAAAACCTCTAACTTTTCTTATGTTAATAATACTAACTAGGTTATCAAAATTAACATAACATAATCTCTTGTGCCTTGGCCACGCATCATTAAATTCTACAACTAAACAAGTAGCATCCTCTTTAGAAAGGTAGAATTGATTACTTCTAGGTTGATCACCCTTCTCAATCATTTTTCCATCAGTGTCATATATCTTAACAATCTTTTTCCCAAACTCAATCTTACATCATGAATTATTTAGTTGTGACACACTCAGCAAATTATAGTTAAGTCTTTCAACATAGTAAACAATGTCACATAAAATCTTTTCTATGAGCTTGATAGAACCTTTTTCTTTTATTAAACATGGTTCATCATTACCAAAACTTACACTTTTTTCATCATAACAATTCAAGGTAATGAACTTAATTTTATCTCTAGTAATGTCATGTGAACACCCATTGTCAATGACCCATCTATCATTCTTGTTCATACAAGACACAAGTATAGTTGCCTCATCTTAATCATATTCATCCTTCATTGCAACATACACCACTTCATCATCATGATGTTCAGATCCATCTTTTGTTTCCTCATCAGCAATGTAGTAGGACTTCTTCCCTTTGTCTTTGTAATCTTTTCTTTCTTCGTGTCTTCTATTTTTGTACTTGTTACTACCTCTGTAGTTCTTCTTCATTAGACAACTAGCAACAATATGACCAACCTCATTGCAATTGAAACAAATGATAGATAGTAACTTTATAATTTCCTTTACCTCTATGAAATCTCCTTGCCAATAGTGCTTCAAGTTGATTTGTATCTTCCTCATATATATCATTGTCACTATATACATATTTTTCCTTTTTTTCTTCTTATTCTTCTCACTAGGTTCCTTTAATGATAGCTTAGCTTTGAAAGAAAATTCCATATTTTTAGGTTTATAATTATCAAAGTTAGATAGCTCAAAAGTAGTGAGCCTACCTACTAGACCTTCAAAACTTAGAGTATTCCCTGGTATACATCTCAATTCTTGTTTTGCAAAAACTCTAGTAGCATATATAGGCAACATTTTTCTCAAAACTTTGCTTAGTATTGTATTATCATCTATTGTACTAGTAGCTCCTCTTATTGCATTAACACCATCTTTTATCCTTGAGCAATATTGAGCAATATTTTCACCTTCTTACATTCTCATATCATCAAACTTACATCTGAGACTCTTAGATTATTCTCCTAGAACATTCTTATCACCTCCATAGATAGTGTATAGAGCATCCCAAATTTTCTTTTCACTATCAAGACTTGATATCATCAAACTCAGCTTAGCTTAGGGTAGAGGCAATCTCCAAGATTACCTAGTTGTCTTCTTTCTTCTTTTTCATATCTTCAGTAGTTAGAACTCCAACAAGATAGTATGCTCAATAGTAATGGTAGATTGTGCATGATCTTGAAGACCTCTTAGGTGTACCTTCATCAGAACTTTCCATGCAATAAAGCTATCTCTATTAAGCTTGGGTACTTCTCTCTTTGACATCTTAAACTTTGTGCTTATAGTACCTTCAAACTAGTCTGCTTAAGAAGATGGCTCTAATACCAGTTAGAATTCTTTGGAATAACTGTTGGGGGGGGAGGGTGAATCAATTATCCGATATCCAGATGTATAAATAAAACTTTTTACAACTTATTGAACCCATATCCATAAAACAATTTCATCATGCACACATCTATTAGATTATGCAATCAATCAAACTTTTAGGTTACTATCAAATCAATTTGCAAAAATTTAAACATGAAACATAATAGATTCAATAACACATTTAACACAATGATTTAACATGGAAATCCAATTTGGGAAAATCCACTAGTAACATGCTACTCATTCTCACTCTTCTAAAGTCATGCCCTATGAAACACAAACCTTGTTAAAGGTTACAATGCACAGTATTAAATGTGACCTAGTTAAAGAATTTCAACCATCTTGTTAGGACTAACCCTTGTTTAAGGAGTTTATACCATTCACTTTTAATGTCACCAAGTTTTAAAGGATTTAAAAATGACTATTAGGTCAACCTTAATCCAAAGGATTTACCCTAGACTGATACAATTATTAGAGGGTAATAGTAAGGCTTGTTCTAATAAAAACTTACAACTCCAGTTATAGATTACAAATCTCTATTTTAGTCCTCCATTATGCTTGGATTTCACACACTTCAACTCTGATAACTTGATCACCCTTCAAGAATCCATACCCTTAAGCCTTCTTTCTTTGCTTTCCAATGCTAATTCTTCTCTTAGATCATTGAATGAAATAATACCCTAGACTCCTTGTCTACCTTAGGTTCTCACAAATTACTAACCTTGCTTTTGACAAGCCATCTCTATAAGTAGAGAATTAAGATATTTTTTCATTCATCCTCCATCATTAAATTTAGGATTAGGAAAGATTAGGTATGATTCAATGAATATACCCCTCATTTCACTTTATTCCCTTCTAGAAACTTCTCCTTCAATCCTCTTTGAATTCACTTAAAATGGTTTACCATGAATTATGTGCCACCAAATGATCAATATTTTCTTCCACATGGTTCTTATAATCCAAGAAATCAAACTTGTCAGCTCAAATTCATCAAATTCTTCATCTTTCTCATAATGCTGACACTCAACATTAATTGGTTTTTGATGCTTGACATCCACTATAAAATCATTGGGCATAAACTAAATTTTATTGGTGCTTAGCATCAATTAAAATTTACCTAGCATCAACTAGTTAACTCAACTTACACTAAAATTGACTTTGCTCAGCTCCAGTTAATTTTTTGCTCAACTTACACTAACTTTTCTCAGCACTTAATATCCACTTGATCAAGCTTGGTAGACAAACTTTGTTTAACTTGTTCTTCTAAACTTAATCAATGTAACCAACCTTTGCAACCTTAAGTAGATTATTAATGCACTATAATATCATTTTCTTAGCTTATTCTTGTACTCCTTTTCCATATCATAACTCAACCTTTCCTCTAGGTTCTATTGTTACATCATTTTTATCAAATCCTCTTCAACAATCAAACAAGTGGTAGTACTTAAATCATATAATAATTTGTCTTACCAACAAACACCAAGTTTGACATCAGTGAAAAACAATAATTGAAACATATTTATCATATTTGTATCAATCAATTTTCATCAATTGTATGTGTGCCATCTTAAAATTGGTGCACTTAATTTTGAGACCTTTTAGCCCTCCTTAGTGTGGTCTTGGACTCATTTTCTCCTCGCCTCTTCCATTTCATGCTTCTTCATCACCTCTCTCTTCCTCACATGATCTTTTAGGTGTCATTTTGTCACCTTTTTGGCCATATTTCCTAATCAACTCATCATATTTCAGTTTCACATGCACCTTCTTCTAGGCCTTTCTGATGCATGCATGGCCCCTTCCCTTGGACTATGTCAACCAAGTCAACCTAGTCTAGGACTAGGTTGACCTCAACCTAGTTTATCAAAGACTAAATAAATCTTGACCTAGTCTAAAACTAGGTTGACCTATGTCAACCTAGTCCCTTGTGACTATGGCGTTAAGGGCCTAAAAGTCATTAATTTTCCCAATTAAATTAATTACCTCCCTTCTCATCCTGATTTTTTTTCCTACCCAAAAATTAGTATAAAAGGAGGCTTGAGTGCTTCAATTTTATATCTCAATTTAGTCTCACATTCTTAAAACTATTGGAAATTTGTTCAACACTCCCCTTGGGATTCATGAAAATGGCTTAACCATCTCTCATGTACTAAAGGTTGAGTGGTTTTATCAAGCATTGATAAATCAATATTTTGGTGAAACAAAAACCCCACTCTAGAAAGTGGTATCAGATCATGGTCGCATGTTTGAATGCTCAGACCCTTGGGTAATGTTGAGGGGGAGATTGTTAGAAATTTATTCAATGCTCTCCTTTAGATTTGTGAAATGCTTCCTGTGTACTATAGGTTTAGTGGTTGTATTGGAAATTGATAGATTGATCTTTTGGTGCAATGACAACCCTACTCTAACAAAGGCATTCACAAGAAAGGAAGTATTCAAGGCATTCTTCTTTAATCAAGAATCTTCAAGCATTCAAGTTTAAGCATCCCTTTCTTGCATCAAGCTTCTTCCTTCATGATGGTAGTAGAGTTTGGCTATAAAGAGAAGATCCATCATTCCACTCAATTCAAGTTATTCTATTATTCATCCATGGCATGTTACATGCATTTCCATACATGAGGTTTTTGCTTCATTTATTTCCTTATGATTTCATTGATTCGAGGTTATTACATTTACATTCTTAATAAGATATCAAAGTCAATTGCATCTTCTAAGGTAACTTTATATTTCATTTGATATTATTTAGGTCTACTACATGCAAGTATTTCCTTTATATTACATTTCAATTTGTGGTTAATTTTGTTAAAAATTTGTTCAACGTTCCCCTAGGGATTCATTACAAGGTCTTAACCATCTTCTATGTGCTATAAGGTAAGTGGTTGTATTAGGCATTGAAATATTTTTCTTTTGGTGCAATGACAACCCTAATCTAACAAGTACTATTAGAGCTTGGTCATATGTTCAAATCCTCAGACCCTTAGGTAACACTAAGGGGGGGATTGTTAGAAATTTGTTTAGTGCTCCCCTTGGGATTCATGACAAGGGCTTAACCACCTCTTTTGTACTATAAGTTGAATGGTTGCATCAGCCATTAATAGATCAATCTTTTGGTGCAAAAATAACCCCAATATAACAAATTTCTTAACCTAGGGCTTGAAAAATGCAAGCCCTCATCAAACCCCAACCCAAAAACCCTTCTTTTTGTGTTCATTTTGCAAAATGACAATCAAATCTTATATATCTGCAACCTACTTTTTGGGAGCTTTTATGGAGAAGTTAGTTTTAAGTCATTAGATTGTTCCAACTTGTTTGTAAGATGTCATTCTAAGTAGACCTAGTCCTTTAGTGTCCTTTTTAGGGGATATATTTGGGTTTTGTTCCTTTTGTCATTTTAATTCAATATTTGTAAATGGATATTTAAAAAAGAGTTCAAATATGTGGGTTTTAGTGATAAAACACATCTTCTTCTACACATTTTAAGGTGATTCTTTCATATCTTTACCCTAGATTTATATCTCAATTGAGATAATTGAATTTTCATAGGATTTAGATTTACATTATTTAAGAAATTAGTACAATTTCACATCTACAATATCTTATCAAAGGCTAAAGAGAACATTTCCTTGTATTGCATTCCTCTTTATAATTTGAATTTAGTATTAGCACCCTTCTTCCTTTGGGATATAGCTAATCTAATTAGGATCATAAGTGGAATAATATTCGGTAATTCTTCCCTTTCCCATATATACATATTTTAATGGCTTAGTGGCTCAGAATAGGGAGACCTATAGTCCTATTAAAGTGTTTATGTTTTCTCCCTAAATAGTATGTTGTAGATGTTTAGTTTAGTATTCAGAATGTAGGATATCTCCATAAGTTAAAATGAATCTAGCATAATTGCACCATGGAGCCATGCATATAAGTGTACATTAGTGAAGAAGATGATGAATTACTCAATTGTAGATCTCCATCCTTGATGACCAACAATATTCTAGACTTTGAGGAGGAAATGCGTACAAAGAATCCTTCAATACTTGATGAAAATTCCTTTTCTTGAATGCCTTGAACTCTTGAATTTCTTGATTGCAAAATGTAGGAATCTTATAAAGGTGTAGGTTTCAAAATAAAGCCTCCAAGTCTTCTTATATACTAGTTTTTAGGTGAAAAAATAATACAAGGCAACTGGGAAGAAAGAATTTAATATTTGGAACCTCAAGACATTCCAAGCCTAGTGCTTTGAAATCTCTGGGGAAGAGGTCAACTTGGTCAAAATGATGTTGAATTCTTCTAGAATTGGTCAAATTGGTTTGACTTGTTCCTAGAAAAGGGGACAGAGGACCTTGAGAAGCTTTAGAGAGAGTGCAAATAGATTTAGAAATGGTAGAAAAAAATAGGAGAAAGTGAACATCGGGCACAAATCCATCCATGGTCCAAGAATTTACTATGGGATGGGTCTTTAAAGGTCTTAAAATATGGGTGCTTCCATTATAATAAAATACAAGTACAAGGAAATTTTGAAGCGATGCATTAGAGTCTATGGTAAACACATTTTGACTACCTTGAGTAATAAACATAAAAGATCTTGTTGAAGGTTGATGAGGTTAGACTAAGACATATAGAGACATTAAGATATGGGAAACTCTTAAGATGTTTGAGTGGGAAGCTTAAGGTTTGTACACATGGCTAGGATTAAGAGGCAATAAGTTATATATAATAGAGTTAATCTTTAAAAGGTTTGTAATGATGACAATTGAGTAAAATTACAAAATGTTATGGTTGCAATCAAGATATAGAGAAGAGTGTAAATTGGATATGATAGGAAAGCATTATCATATCTAGATCAGATATCTTATTTGTTCATAATAGTTGTAGTAGTTAAAGCCTTGGATCAGATGAACTTTAACAAGTTATTTTTGTGAATACCTTAATTGTGTAAGCTCTTAAAAGAGTGTTTGAAATACTCTAACAAGATAGATCTTCACAAGATCCTAACATAACAACTAATTTAGTGTAGTCTTTATCTTGTGGGTATCACCCCCACTGTGATTTTCACCATCTAACAATGGTTTCGACAATACCAAAATCATTGCGTTACATATGATGGTTGTGTGGTTATTTCACATAGCTAGATCTTTTATTGACTAGAGAATTTGATGAAGGGTTTCCTCTTAATACCATAAACACATAATAGAAACAAAGAAATAAAAAAAAATTGCAAGAAAATAATATGGTTTTCTTATTATTGCACAAATCTAGAATTACAAAATTTTGAAATATAATATAAAAACTCACCTGGGCACCTTTCTTGCAATAATTTGTAAGATAGAGCTATGAACTACCACCTAGAGATGTTGACATTCTAAGATTATTCCTTCTATAGGCAATTGTCAACCATTTGACAAGTTTTTAGACATCAAATCGTAACCATTGAGGCCAATCAAACCTTAAATTACATATAGAGTAAGCTCAAATCAATTATGACATTTATTTTGGAGATTTATGTTGGCCAAACTTTGGAAGATCATAAATTGTAGATTTTTGATCTCATTGGCTTTTATAATCTCATTTTTGAATCCCTAACTTTTGATCTAGATGGCCTAACTTGCATAGGCTCCATTTGGCCTCATTTTGGAGCTCATTTGAAGAATCTAAGGCTTTTAAAATTGAGCCTAAATTTTTTATACCAAAGTCACACTCCAATACCTCATAATAAATTCACAAACAATGATGATATGAAATTGGATCTCAATTGCTAGGTTGATATACCCAAGATGAACTTCCACCTTTGAAATCAGGACATTCCAAACTGATATAAAAAACTTCTAAGTAGCAAGGATCCATAAAAAATAAGTATTCAATGAGACAACCCTTATTTAATAAACATAAAGGAAATGATTTTGGGTGATACAAGATTTCTCTTACACCTAGGATGCTCCTACATCAAATAACAAAGATAATTTAGAAAGTGACCCTATCATATCTCAAGTACTCAAAGGAAAACCAAGATGATCAATATAATCTCTTGCTAACCATGATTGATATTCTACTAGTCTTCCTTTCTATTTGACTAGATACTTTGCACATTTTTGGTTCCTTGTGCTCCTTGCAACATGACCATCCAGTATCTCCTTAATTTCATTTGTAGTTGAAGTAGCTACTGGACTAGTCCACTATGCTTTCATAACTTCATCTCCATCACCTCCTTCATTATAGTCTATTAGATCTAAAATGTTAAATACTAGGGAAAATTTAGTTCATTAGGAAAATCTACTTCATAGGCAATTCCAAAATCATCCTTTTAGTATATTACATGGTCCAAACTTCTTCATTTTTAGTTTATTATATGTACCCACTAGAAATGTCTTCTTCACCAAATGAACTAGGACTTCATCTTATTTCTAAAATTCCTTATATCTAATTTTCTCATCTACCTTATCTTTGTACTACAGATTCATCTTTGTAATTTTCTTTCTCACCTTCTCATGGATGTTCTTCAAATGTTTAGAAAATTCCTTTGATATAATGCTGCTTATTTCTCCTTTTTCCAACTTCCTCAATTTAGGATCATTTATAAGACTACTCCCATATACAATATAGAGAAATTATTTACTAGTGCTTCTATTGATAAAATTATTATATGAAAATATTGCCTATGATATAATTGAAATCCATCTATTTGGCTGATCTCCAACCAAACATCTTAGTAAGTTCCCCAAACTCCTATTTATAACCCCCATCTATCCATTAATTTTTGGATTATGTAATGAACTGACCTTCAAATTTGTCTTCAATTTATTCCACAATGTATATAAAAAATAACCAACAAACATGATATTTTGATCTGAAACTATTCTCTTTTATAGACCATGTAGTCTCATGATTTTACATAGTACAAGAGAGGAGAGTCTCGAAAGGAGATTTCCTAGCCCCCAACAATCAACCACATAGAAGAATATAAATAAAAAATACCAAGATTTAGATCCAAAATAATGCCAATTATAATAGAATCCCAAGATTTTCATTCAATGTGCCTAACTATAAGGCCTTCTAGGTTATGGTGCAAGACCTCACAAGATCTAAACTCTAGCTAGCCTAGAGGCACAATATGGTAAAAAAATCAAAGAATAATTTAAACTTTTTCTCATAAACCACTAAGAAACCTTCTTGTTTTCTAAGCCCACACTTAGCTATAGCTCTTCTCAACTTCACTCCTTTCAAATAATACATGCTAAAATACATACTAAATGAATATCTATGACTCAAGACATCACAAGGCTATCTACTTATACTAAAACATGTGACAAGTCATCCTAGAAATCCTTAAATTAAATAGAAACTCACATTAAATAAACCCTCAAGTCACAAGTCATCTTGGAAGAAAACATTAAATATGGAAATGAATAAATACTTATGACAAGCCCCAAGTTTACAATAAATAAACAACTCATATGACAACATAAGACTATGTGCACTTAGAAATAGGTCCATGGTCCATCCAATGATTCAAACTAAAGTGCACACATGCCAAATTTCATGGATCAAATATCATAGAAATAATCTCCAAGGTCTATCAAGGAAATATGAATAGGTGCCCAACAATTGCTAAAATAGTTCTAAATCCAAGATGATTACTATGATCATCATGTGCACTTAGGACAAGGTTTCCCAATATGTCTCAAATACACCCCCAACTACACAAACCATAACTCTACAAATCTGAGTAGAAAGTCCTTGTATAAAGGATTATTCACTACCCTAGGATGCTCTTGCATTAGATATACCAAGTGAAAAGAAAAGATGTTTGTAAAACCAAGAAGAACATCTTTTAGGGTTTAACAAATAAAACCCAAATATGTTCTTCACATACATATTCTCCAAATCTTTATCTTGTACACTCTTTCCTTTGTTCCAATTCTACAAATATTTTCTTACAACTATTATCTATTTTCTCTAATTCTTCACATTTTTTCTCAACATGCAATATGTCTACATTCCACATTGATCTCCAACCCTTTGACAATCTATCAACTCAATTTGGCAACCAAAAATTAGGTTCTTCCTTCAAAGTTCTACATTCTGTAAAGGAATCTGGGCATGCTTCATATCACCCTTATCAAAAATAAACATATTATTTACACAATCATTCATATCCCTATAATCATACTACCAAGGTCTACCAGGCAATATGTGACAAATAATCATATTCATAGTATCACATAAACCTTGATAAACATATTGTCCAATCTAGAAATTAACAAGACATTGTTCCTTCACTTCCAAAGCATGTTCATCTTGCAACCAATTGATCTTATAAGGACAAGGATGTCTCATTCTCTTCAAGCAAATTTTTTTAACCATCTTCTCAACAACTAGGTTATTAGCACTACCACCATCTACAATTCCAATCCAACATTTACCTCTAGATGTAAAATGAGTCTTGAAAATATTCCTTCTTCAAAAATGTTTCGATGTCTTCTTACCAAGAAATATGCTTCAAATGAGAAAATAATCCCCTTGGGCTCATTTACTAAATCCATATTCTCAATCACCACAACAACTCTTCTATCACCAAACTTTCTATCAGCATTAGGACATTGAAAATATCTATTTTTATCTTCACCATATTTGTAGCACATACATTTAAATGCTACATATTATTCTCTTCTACTCAATAGTTTTTGGTTCATTTTCAAAAATATGTTTATCTTTCTCACAATGTTCCTTCTTTTCCTTACCTTGAGAATTGCCTTGATGTCTTCTCAAAAAAAAAATTTCCTACCCTCAAAGCACCAATAAGCATCCTCAACTGAAGCAAAATTCAACAAACCAATACCATCTTAAATATTGAATCTCAAACCATTAATATATCTTGCAACATTTTCCTTAAAATTTTCTCTATGCCCAAACTAAATATTCACCTTGTATAACTTCTTAGCATGGTCCTTTATAGTCATATCAATTTTTTTTAGATTCTACAACCTCTTACACAATAAAATTTCATAATCAGTAGGAATGAACTTAGCTTTCAATTTAGTTATGATCAATTTCCATCTAGTGATCTTCTTTTCACCTTTCTATTATCTATCTCTTTGCAATCATTTCCACCATAAATAACCTTTTCCTTTAAACTTAGTTTTTTCCAACCTCACTCTAAGAGGATCTCCAATGTGCTCTAACTCAATGTATTCTTTGAATTCACTAATCCAATCAATCAGGTCTTCAAGATTCAAAGTACCTTAAAATTTAGAAATGTCCATCTTATGCTTCATCTTCAAGAGAGCTCCATATCTATCCAATTGACTAGATCTATCTTCTATAGGTCTCCCCATCCTGTCATCTCTATCTTCACCACTAGATCCAACAACCTTAAAATCTTCAAAAAAAAATCTCATTTCCATCTTCATTACCAACATTCCTAGGTATACTAGATATAGATCTCATGATCCTAGCAAACATATCATTCTTCATCATCTCCATTTCAAATCTGAAATTTGATCTAATCTTCTCTATAATCCTTGGCTCTCTAGTATTATAGAGATATACAATTGACCTAAGGTCCAATATTCTCATAGGAATCCTTCAAGATCTTCACAAACCCAAGAAACAAATCCATGAGTTCAACTAGTCCCATGATATCAACCTCACTATGATACTCTCCAACCATTTCAAAACTTTTCTCTAATACCACTCGATGTAGTACAAGGAAGTAGAGTCTCCAAAGAAGATGTTCTATCCCCCACCAATTAACCAAATAATAGAATATAAAAATTAACACCAAGATTTAGATCCAAAAAAATGTCAATTATAATTGAATCCCAAGATTTTTAGTCAATATGTCTGACTTTAAGGCCTTCCAAGTTATTGCCAAATACATCAACAATTACATTAATAGTTTTGCAACACCTTGCAAGATCCAAACTCTAGCTAGCCCATAGCTACAACTTAGTAGAGAACTCCAAGAAGAATCCAAACTTGTGTTCATAAACTACCAAGAAACCTTTTTGTTTTCTAAGCCCACACCTAGATACTATCTCTTCTTGAATTTGCTCCTTTCAGCTACTTGATGTTGAACTCTATGCTAAATGAATATCTATAACTAAAGACATCACAAGACCCTCTACTTATGCTAAATGAAGCCACAAGTTAGCCCATCAAACCTTACATTAAATAAACACTCACATTCAATAAATCCTCAATCCACAAGTATGTTTGGCAACAAACATTAAATACATAAATAACTAGCTACTTAGGATAGGCCCTAAGTTTACAATCTATAATTAATTCATATAAAAACATAAGTGTATGAAAACTTATACATATGTCCATGTGCTATCCAACAATACAAATCCAATAGCATACACACCAACTTCCTTGGATTGAAGCTCACATAAACAATCTCCAAGGTTATTCTAGGAAATAGGAACACATGACCAATGGTCACCAAAATGGTTCTAACTCCAAAATGAGTAGTCCAATCACTATGAACACTTAGGAAATAGTTACCCAATATGTCTCAAACACACCCCCAATTGTGCAAACCATAACTCTAGAAATTTGAGCATAAATTTGTTGCATACAAAATGTTGACTACCCCAAAATTCTCCTACATCATGATTTCTCTTAGAAAACAACTCTTCTACATTAACAACATCACTAGTCTTCTTGGAAGGAATAAAGTGTTCCATATTTGAAAACTTTTCAATCACTACAAAAATCAAATCATGCCCTTATTGATTCCTTTGTAAACCAAGAACACAATCCATGTTGACATCCTACCATGACTTATTTGGTATAGGTAATGGTTGATACAACCCCATATTTAGCTTCATTCTTTTCCCCATCTGAAACACTCTACAACTTTGTACAAACTTATTGAAATCTTTCTACAATTGCGGTGAGTAATAATTCTCAGTAAATAAAGAAATGGTTTTATCTCTAGCATAATGTCAAACCAATCCTACACTTTGCTTCTCCTTGTTGAGATTCTCTCTCATAGAACTTCTTAGAATGCACAACTAGCTTCCTCTGAACAATATACCATCCTAGATTAAAAAATCCAACCACTTTATCCTTTCAAGTGTAATAGGTTCTATGCAAGATTTTGAGGCTCCACAAAAATCAAGATCCTTTAGATACAAATTCTTGAGTTCCTTGAACCTAACCACCTCAATCTTTATCTCTATCAAAAAAAATTGTCTTCTACTAATAGCATCTACAACTCTATTAGATATCTCACTTATGTGTTTCAAAACAAATGTATAGCTCTCCAAGAAAAATCAACCCATTTTAAATACCTTTGGTTCAACTTTCCTTGACTATTCAAATATTAATAACCTTGGTGATCAGTTAAAAAACAAACTCCTTAGGAAGAAGATAGTGTCTTCACTTCTTCAATGTCTAAACCATATCATAAAATTCCTTGGCATAAATAGAATACTTCCTTTTGGCATCATTCAACTTCTCACTAAAATAGGAACAAATTTACCTTCTTGGCTCAAAATAGCTCCTTTCATAGTACTACTAGCATCACAATCCACTTGAAAAACCTTATTAAAATCTAGAAGTACTAAAATATATTTTTCTATAACATTCTATTTCAAAAAATCAAAACTCTTATCTTCTCCTATAGTCCACTTAATATTTTTCCTATCCTCTCTTATTGTTTAAGTAAATGGTCAAAAAATACTAGTAAAACCTCTAATAAACCTTCTATATAACCTATCCAATCTATGAAAATATCTTACCTCCATAGCACTCTTTATAGTATTTCATTCAAGGATATCCTTTACTTTCTTAGGGTCCAAATTTCAAACCTTTTGTTGAATCTAAAAATCCTAGGTACACCAACTCCTTCACAAAACTACAATTCTTTAGATTTATCAACTTTTCTTTCCTTATTTTCTCAAACACCTTATAAATATGGATTATATGCTCCTCCAATGCCCTACTAAAGATCAAAATATTATCTAGGTAAACAATGACAAACTTTCCTAGAAATTCCTTCATTGCCTCATTCATGAATCACATGCAAGTGCTTGGTTCATTGGTTAGTCATAAAGACATGACTAACCACTCATACAATCCTCACCTTTTCTTAAAGGAAGTCTTCCATTCTTCTCCTTTTCTAATCTAAATTTGATGGTACCCACTTTTTAGATATATATTTTTGAAATAAACAACCCCACTTACAAAAAAACTATCAAATCATCAATCCTTGGCAATTAAATTTTTTACTTGATTGTGATCTTGTTGACAGCCTAATGATATGTACACATCCTCCACTCTCCATCATATTAGGTGCTAATAATTCTATTAAATCACAAGGACTTGGACTCTCACAAATTGATCCCTTCTACAACAACACATGCACTTGTATGTTGAACTCTTTACTTTATGTTGGTGTTATTCTGTGTGTTGCATTTTTTGAAAAACTAGCTCATAGAATCTCGTTCATCTGGTGACTTGTCTTCCTCAGTGGTGACAATCCATTTGCTACATTATCTTGAAACTCATCTATAAAATCTATAACTTCTACAACTACCTCTTTGACTTCTTCTTTACCATCTTTTTGAATTACATAAAAACACATATGCTCATGCCTAATACCCTTTAGGAACTTTGTTCCATCAACTTGACATACTCTAGAAGTGCTACAATTTTTTTTTGTCTATATCTATCAATGAATTTATCTTATGTTTCACTACATCCTTTATAAGAGTATAGGTATTTTCATTTTCATCATGTATAAAATGTTTGTCAAATTGCAAAAACCTTTCTAGGAAAATATTTCATATGTCCATAGAAATGATATCACAAAGTACCTCATCATGGTAGCTTCTAATCTTGAAGTCCACTAGGCACTACTCACTGACTATGATCTTGTGGTCACCCTACACCTGGGAAATATAGTATGGACATGGGTGTTTCTACCTCTTGAGATTTAACTTCATGACCATCATTTTGGACACCAAATTGTTAGTACTTCCACCATTAATAATCACATCACAAAACTTATCTTCACATTTACACCTTTTATGAAATAATCTTCTCCTTTAGTTAGGTTCATTCTCATGACTCAACAAGACTCTTATGTTAACTAGGACTTCTCCTCTTTTAGCACCATCAAAATGTGAAGATATGGCATCTTCATCAACATGTAAAACTATGACTTAGCCTTAAGTTCTCCTATCCATCCTTTCTTTTCATAAAGAATATTCAAATTCCATTTTCCCTTCTTTATAGTGAAAACATGTTCCACATAAACTTCCTCTACTATATCATTATCTTCTTCCTCTTCCTCTCTACTCTATGTTATTTTGGTCATGGAAATATTCCTCTCTCATTATGAGTACTACTATTGGCCTCATCGTTCTTCTTTTGGCCTTCATTTTTTCCTCTGTAAGATCATCCACCAAATCTTCTACCATGACCTCTACCACCATTCTTGTTATCCAAATTCTTGTTCAACATTTCCTCAAATCTTACGGTAAATTGGCATGCCTCTTCAATACTGTTCATTTGATCCAAACTCAATTCCTCCTAAGTGCTTAGCCTCAACCCATTTAGCTAATTGGGAACTCTATAGTTATCAACTTTTTCATGGCATGCTCTGATGAGAACCTGGTAGATTTCTTTTGTATACTCTTGAACATATCTTCCCACATTCTTCAACCCTTGTATTTTCTTTAGTAGATCAAGCTCATAATCAATGAGAATGAATTATCACTTCAATTTAGCTATCATCTAATCCCATATTATCTTTCCCTCTTCTTATTTTTCCAATTGAATCTCCTATAACTAGAACTTTTTATGACCCATTAGTTTATCCTTTGAAAACTTGACCCTATCTAGATCTTCAATCTTGTCATACTTAAAGTACTCTTCTATTCATTGATCTAGTCGATCAACTCCTTCAAGTTAAGAGATATCAACAATGTGGGAACATAAAAATTAGGTCATTTTCCAATCTTGAAAATGGTTTTAAAAATAATCTCTACGTCAAGGTTCAGAACTACCTCATCTTCAAAAAAAAATTCTTTTTCTCTTTCATCCTCACTTTTATCTCTAAAGAAAACATTTATTCCTCAAAGCTTTTACTCTTTCAATACTTGCATTAGTTTCTAGAGATCTCTAAAACCCTTAGGTGTTACACCTAAAACTCTTCCACCACACTTTCTTTGTGGAGGAATTTTTGTACTTTCATTGAGACCTTATTGCAAACTACCTCATAATATCTAATCTATCTATATGTTCAACCCAAAACATAGTCCTAGTACAAACTACCTCATAGTTGGTGATTTGTATATAGACCTAGGATCTATTTCTCACATATCACTTCATGAAATGTGTTCCCCTTAATATGATAAAGACATAACATAAACAAAGAAATAAAAATAATCTATGAGAACAAAATATGGGATTTGTTGATATTTTGTAGCTTCTATTGGATAAACCTGTATATAATTATATATTAGATATAATTTATATTTAACAATAGTTAGATGTTTATTATATTAATTATTTAATTAATAAATAGACATGTCACTTCATGGCTTATTCTAAATTTAAATAAGAGGTCGTCATTGTTTTGAAAATACATTTCAAGCATGGAAGTGCAAATACATTTGCAGCAGTCAGGAAAATCAACATGGTATAAGATCAAAAACTAAAAATGTATGAATATATTAGAGAAATACATTGGAAATGGTCATTGGAGAATGGAATTGAATTTATACCTCCTATAGAAGTTGGAACAGATATCTTATAGCGAACAAACATTTATTTAAAAATAATAACCTTATCATTTTTTATGATAAACATTTACTTGATATTTTGTGTACAATGTAAGCATGGCTATGTACATATGAATGGGATCTACATTTTCTGCTAAGTTTCTAGTGACATCAATGTCAGGTTATATTGTATTTGGCTTCCCAACTATATCCATTGAGATGTTATTTACCTCTTATATTTAATTTTACTACTGCGGGACTGTTCATTTCTTTGTTAGCATCTAACTTGGATATATAAAAAGGGGGAGTTGATTCATATCATCATTGAGACATGTTTGCCAAAAATATTTTGTAGGTTTTATGACTAGTTTAAATAAAATAAGGATTAATGAAGAACATAACTAAACAAAGATAGGGTATAATGTAATTATACTTGAGGAAAGTGTACCATATATAAATTGATCGAAGTGTAAAGGAGTAAAAATTAGCATTGGAAATAAGTACAAAATCTTCACCACAATTCTTTACAACAAAAAAGATCATTTATAGAAAGTCTTTGATCTTGATTGTGGTGCAAATCCTCAATGGTTACCATGCTCCTCTTCAATTGTCAATGGTAAAAAAAAATTTGATGTCCTATTACATGAAAATGCACTTGGTCCTAGCAGTTTGGTGATCATTACAACTTGTGATGAGAGGCTTCTTATAAAGACTAGAATAGGGGAGCTAATATAAAATGAAAGAAATGAATCAAGACAATGTAAGTATTGTAAAAGGTAATTTGATAATTATGTAGAGGCTTATCTCTTACTCTTAAATAAAGGTTGATGCACATGATGGGACAAGGTAATAATAATAAGAAAATAAGAGGCATGAGAAACCTGGTCCAATATTATTGTTCTACATCTTCACCTACTTCATTGCACTTTCTCATGTGGTTCCTTGATAATCTTCATGCAAGATCATCTTAAAACTATCAAACTATTCTGTTAGAGTTATCTATGCTCTAAGTCTAGTCTGTACCTATAATGTCATACCAGTTTTATATCTAGAATTAGTGTCAAACATCAACTTCTTACTTAGCTAAAAACTTGTGACCCATGTTGGCTCTTAATTTAATAGATTTAAAAATAAGCAAGAAACCAAACTAGTACATCTAAGGCTAGTAAATTCCTATAATGGATGCACTTGACTGCAAATCTTAGGCCAACTATAAGTCATAACTCCTTGTTCACTTTAGACTCTACAACACCTAGGTGGGTTAAACTTGAGGTTCTAATAAATGGTACTAGTGCAAATAAACATAAAATCTAAACCTATTAACAATAGATGAAACCCTTATATCTTCTAGTACTTATGCAATAACATAGGAATGAAATAGCTACAAATCATAACCTATGATCCCATAGGCTAAGTGAGGGTTAATTCCTTTCAGCCCACTACAAGTCATGAAAAACTAAACTAATTTGATTAAAATGATTTGTGTAAATGAACTTCATCTCAACTTGCATCTAATTTAGTGATTAGTGCCTTATCCATTGCAATATAGAGTAACTACCAATAGGGTGACCTAACTTGATTGGCTTACAATTAAGTTTATCAACTAAAATCCCCAAACTCTATTCTTACTAGCATCCCCTCCATACACCCAAAAACCCTATCAAATCCTTGAAGCATTTACTTAACTCCTTGAATTAAAAGCAACAATAGATTTGACACACAACTCATCCAAGCTATCTTAAATTAAATACACCTTATTCATTCAATCACAAAGTTCACAACATATGAAGAATTCAGAGACATAATAAGAGAACATAGATAATTCATTGTAAATTCCCTTTTGTATTTATCCTTGAAATGACTGAATATAGTAATTAGTAATACTTAATGAAACTCAGGATATATTACATGATCTATTATCAATTTTCATTATCTCAGAGAAACAATACATGAAATGAACCCAAAAACTTCCACAAGAACGGATGTGTTGCCTTCAAATCTAGAGCTCTACTCAATAGATAGGAAGTAAAACCAACCAACAACCTGGTCTCATAGTAAAAACTAGAACCCTTAGCATGGACGGGAAAAAGAAAGATATAGAATAAGAATGGAATCCCAGATCTGACCTGGAAGTGACATGTGTCCATTTGAATCTCCATTCCTTGCTATTATAAAACCTCTCTCATCTTTCTACCCATGAGATTTGATTTGGTTTTCATCATTATTTTGTAACAAACTTGAAATATCTTTTCCTCAATGATGAAAAACCTTTTATTACTAAAATATTTGAAAGCATCATGAAATGATGATAATGCTTTGATTTAACTTACTTGGAGGCAACACAACTCAACCATAACTATATTTTACTACCTTTTACATTCACTTAGTTCACCATTCCATTAGGAACTAGATCTAAACTGCCACAACTAAATTAAATTGAAAATCAAGCACTGAGACAAATCCTTACATAACTTGAACTAGTGACCTCCTATGCAAAGAAAAACTATAGAAATGAAAAGTTCATTTTCTCCTAATTTCAACGATATATAATACTCCTATATGGACTTACCAAAAACACCCAAAATCTAAAAATGAAAAATAGGCTCCTTCTATGGCTTTAGACTGTATTTTGGCATATATTTGACTTGCTCTATAGTCTAAACTATTGAATTAAATGAAATTTTATTTAAAAGCTCCAACTACATGTTCAAAAACAATAAAATATTATTTTGTAAACCTATTGATTTTTCCCACCTTTTCTCCATTCGAGTCAAACCTTTTTGACCATCCTTGCCATGTGTCATAATTTGTTGATTCCTATATAGTCAACTAACACCTGCCACATGGGAACCATGTGTCACCACCTTATTGGTTACCTGCTCTACCATGTCATCAAGTCATGTCATCATGCTGCATCACTACCACATTATTGGTTACTATGTCACTATCCTAATCAACATTGTGCTACATCATTGCAACATAGCAACCTCGCAACATGTGGCATCTTGATCCTCATTAGCAGCCAGTTATCACACCAATTCACTATCCTATCATCATGCCACCTAAGCTCACCACATCACTAGCACATCAACTAGTCACCATTTTTGGAGTTGATGAAATCCAACCCCGAATATGTCCAAAATCACCTGCATGCAAAAACCTGTCAAAGGGAAGCCAAGGAGAGAAGAGCGTGGAGCAGGGGAAAAACTCTAAATGAACATGAGAGATAAAATATGCAAACACAAGTAAAAATGTATTTACAATAGAATATGATGATATAGATATGAAAATATAATGAGGGAGCTTGAATATAAAGAGCTCTATGAATCTTCCAGAATAAGCTAGAAGATGCTAGGAGATAAGTGTGACAACTAAGCATACATCCACATAAGGTGGAAAGTCCTCCAACAAGGTGAGAGGATAAGTATGACTTAGGAGAGAAAAAACTCCAGTATTGTCAACAACTTATAACAAACTCCTAGACTACCACTAATAAATGAAATGCATTTACCTAAGTAAGCTTAAGTAAATAGAATAAATAATTAGTAAATTAATTATTTACTCTAAAACCCCCTCTTAAGTGCAACTTAGGGAAATGTCTTAAGCTCACACAAATAAGAAATACATAATGGGTCCTGGCAATGAGGCCATGTTAGGTACCCATGTACAATGAAAAGAGATGCAATCTCTATAAATGGGGAAAGAGAGAAAACCACATGGGAAAAACCCTCCTCCAAAAAGAGGGAAAAACCTAGTGAAGAACTGAAGAAGCCTCCAACTAGGGAAATGTTCCCTAAAATAGGAACAAGGAGTGATCATGAAGAGCATCACTGAAGCAAGAAGAGCCACAAATCTACCATAAAAAATAAAACTACAACTGTTGATCTGAAGAACCACCAAGGAAGAAGAAGGCATAGATCGAGCGTGTCTATATTGTAGATGATCCATCTCACCAAAATGCATAGGTAACCAACCACTACAATCACCTTGTATATAGGGTCAACCATTGAATACATAGATCACACTAACAAACCATGTATGCATTAGAATAACAACATAAACCCCCCTTAATGTAGACGGGGTGAGACGACAGGCAACTGAGAAGGTGGGCCAAAGTCTCCTACAAACGAACCAAAAATGATGAGAGAGGAAGAGGTACAAACACCTATAAAGACACAGTCACAATGACGCTACATGGGGCTAATGTCATGGAAGGGACACTCACTTGATAAAGGGAGAAGCCAAAAATAGCAAACAACTATCTCCCCCATGGTGCTTTATGAAAATAGTGCATGTACAACTGACTCAAAACAATGTTCATGACCCCCAAAATGCAAGAGTGGCACTTTATCTCAGTGCAATATATAAAAGCACTTCAAAATGATAGCTACAATGATTAAAACTAAAAAAAAGATGTAACAAAACATAGTACATCCTAAAACAAAGGAAACCATGCCAGGAAAATGATCCTTGGGCCTAAAACACTCAAGATATCCACCATATAGAAAAAATGCTAAAAACATGATAAAAAGAACATGGGCCAAAATCTAAGAAAAATGACCACATTTCTGAAAAGGTGACAAAACCAACTTTCCAAAATATAAAATTTTCAAAAAACTGACATGAGACATAAAAGATATGCATGCTAGAGTAAAAAATATAACTTCAAACTTTAACTAAAAAAAGGCAACAAAAAAATATCAAAACCTAAAAATACCTATACCAATGTCTTCGTCTTGGAAACAGCTTTTTGGTACTTCTTTTGGATCGTAAAAATACCTCTGTATGCTCAAGTTATGGCTAAAAAACTAAGAGTAGGTCAAAAGGGACCTAAGAGAGTGCAAGAAGAAAGCTTGATGATATAGTGTTGATGTCACGCTAATGTTAGCATTTCATGCACTTAAAATTGATGGCCTATAGCCTGTCGGCACAAAAAGGAAGCCACGTAGACACCACATGGTAGATGGATAACGTGGTAGGGGCCATGTGGCAAAGTGCCACATGGAAAACTTGCCACGTGTCACATGGTGATTGGCTATAAAGTGATGATGTGCAGGTAGAAAATGCTGATGTGGCCACTTGTTAGTGTTGATGTTGTATTCTGATGGAGCTGCCAACTATCACCATGTCACTGCTAACTAGACAAAGGTACTGATGAAGGTAGAATGGAGAAGCAGGGGTGGTGCAATGGTGGAAAATGTTGGTTGAGCTGCACAGGAGGTGGAAGAATAAGGAGCGCCTCCTGTGGAGGGTTGTGGATGGGCGACACTCGGGCTGTGGAAGCCCTATGATGGTCCTATCGAAAATGGAGAAGTGTAGGCAGATCACGGGCAACATGGTTGTGGCATGGTGGCGGTTGCTAGGTGGTACAGTGGTGGCTGCCCGGTGGTGCACTTGAAATATATATTTTTTTTAAAAATTTCTCCAAATCGTTTGTATAGTCATACGATAGGGCCTGCAAGCAAAATTTTTTTTCCTCCCAGAGCTTTGTCTCCAAAATCGACTAGTTTTATATGGTTCCTAGTTGAAAAGTGCCTTCCAGATCCAATGGTAGCATCCATTTAGGCAGAAAGTGCTCTGAAAATTTTTTGCTCCTCCGATTTTAAGAAAAAAACATAAACAAACTAGGGTTTGTGACTCCAAATCATGGCTTCAAAAAATTTTCAATGAAGTAGTAGCAGGGAGGCTTTGATACCATGTTGGAGTTGATGAAATCCAACTCCAAAGATGCCTAAAATCACCTACATGTGAAAACCTATCAAAGGGAAGCCAAGGAGAGAAGAGCATGGAGCAAGGGGAAAACCCTAAATGGACATGAGAGAGAAAATATGCAAACACAAGAAAAAATGTATTTACAATAGAATGTGATGATATAGATATGAAAATACAATGAGGGAGCCTGAATATAAAGAGCTCCAGGAATCTTCTAGAACAAGCTAGAAGACATTAGGAGATAAGTGTGACAACTAAGCATACATCCACATAAGGTGGAAAGTCCTCGAACAAGGTGAGAGGATAAGTATGACTTAGGAGAGAACAAACTCCCATATTGTCAACAACTTATAACAAACTCCTAGACTACAACTAATAAATGAAATGCATTTACCTAAGTAAGCTTAAGTAAATAGAATAAATAATTAGTAAATTAATTATTTACTCTAACAAACATGTTATAGGATGAGTTAGCATTGTGCTATAGCATTACAACATAGCGACAATGTGACACATGCCATTTTTTGCCATGTGTCAATTTCTAACTCTCCCAACTCGATCATTCTGGCACCAGATCGCTGCCATGTGTCATCATCTAGTTTGTCCTTAGGTGCCATGTCATTAATTAGTTGGACATGTGTTTGGTCAAAATTATCTCCTTCCTTTGGCCAAGTGGGACCCACACACATGGTTGAGGCTTCAAAAGCCTTGTGTCTTATTAGACACTATGATATTGTGTGCTATTGTATTCAAATACATAAAAACTACCTCGTACAGGCCATGTAGGATTAAATTTTTCATTATCCTCCCTTTGCTCTATGCTTTTATGGTCTCTCAAAAAATAGGAAACATGAATGGGGAAGATGGAATGGTTTCATCCTTTGAAGCAATTAGAGTAGAGGGAGTCTAACCACTAGAGTCAAAGGGACCATCTTCTACACCTCAAGATCCGGTTCGCCATGGTTCTTTACAAGTTTGGTCCCTAGCATTTTTCTCTAGAACGCTTTAGCATTGTCGGCCCCTCCTCAATAGGATTTATCCACTTTTGTGGATGTTCTCTACCTCTATGCTAGGGGCATTTCCCACTACATCTTCTTCATTTAAAAATTGGTGGTTCTCTTTTTTACTTGTAGACTCCTCTCTCTTGTCATTCTCTATATATGAATGCTCTCCCCTTCCTCTTGCATGGACTACACACTTTTCCTTGGATGTGGATGGGTGTATTGCCTCCTTCACATGTTGTGTCTTCTTCTTTACTACCCAATGTAGTGACATGTTTTGCAAACTCTACTATTGCTGCTAGATTTGAGGTTATTTTGGAAGAATGATTTTTTGGAACTGCTTGCATTTTCTCTATAGAATAATCAATAGGTGCTAGTGGTCATATCTTCTTATCTTTGTGCATGTCTTCATCATCCTCCTTATGAAAAATAGATGGAATGACAACTCGCTTCCCTAATCCTATAATTCCAAAGCCTAGCTTTTTAATAGGTGCACTACTATTCTACACGGATTCTATGTCAAGTTCCATGGAAACTTCATCTCCTAATAGCTAGCATTTCCATTCCTTAATGTTGCTTTAGATAAAACAAAATGGAGTTCATCAAATCTTCAACTTGGAAGCAACCCTTGTCTTGACCTCCTTTATTTCAAAGATCATTGTTCTCCACATTTTTAATATGAACATTTTTGCTTCATCATCCAATATTGATTCCAAAATGTGTAGCATATGGTTTTCATTTTCATGCTTCTTGGTGTTGGAAACAACAAAACCCACTAGCGTTGGTTCCTTTTATTAAAATGTTGCCTACAAAATGGAAGACATCCAATGGACTCCATTCATTTCCACATGTTATTTTAAAACATCCACTTATCCTCTATAGCTCAAAACATTGTAGTACACACTTTTGACTTATAAAATCAAAACAAATAATCTATTGCACCTATTCAACTCCATTTTTGTTCACAATACATTTGATCCTACACATTTATTCGAACTCAAATGATGACATGTGTGTTGGTGTTTTAAAAAGAACTAAAACTACTAAGCAAAAAAATGCTTAATACCAAGATGACAGTACTCACACAATCTAAAGACTAGCCAATTCTTATTAACAATTGCGAGTGCAAAGCATTTGGGGCCAGCTTCAACAAAACCATAGGTGGTTTTCTACTCTTCTGGCTCTGCAAAACCAAGGTGGGTATACCCAGGGATGATTCAAGACTGGGAAAATTGTATGACGATTATTTTTAGTTTCATTTTGATTCTCATCTCAAATCCTCAAATACATACACAATTCTTGATAACTTGATAAACACATCCCATATAATAGATATGGCCAAAAATTCTTCTATATATCTGTAGGTGCTCTCAACAAAAGTGGCTAACTGAAGCAAAAAATATTCCATGTAGACAAGTGCTGGCCAACTTCTAAGATCTACAAGAAATAAAAGTAAAATTGATTTAATTCTGCATTTTTGACAACCATTTGTGACATATTTCTCTTTCAGCTAGATCAAATCTGATTAGTGCCTAATCCATTGGGGCTTAGAGTCTACTACAAATTTGTAGATGTAATTTGTTGCCTTACATCAAATTTCATCAGCAATCCTTTCCCCTACTACAACAATCCTATCATATTCATTAGAGCTTTTACTTAATCCATTGAATTAACAGCAGTGATAATCAGATATACAACCTAACTGGATTGCATTCAATTACACAAGCCTTTACTTATACAACATCAAGATAATCGAATAATTGAAAGGAGACAAAGTTCAGAAAGAAAAGATATGGGGACAGTTCATAATTTGTATTCATTTTCCTTGAAAATTGTATACAATTTATAGTAAACTCAGAATGACCTTCAAGAAGAAACACATATCATTCTGTATTCATGTATTCTCAAGATCTGATAGAGAAAATACACCACCAATTTTTACTCAATACAATGGACCAAAAATAGACTAAGCATATCACTTAGAAAAATAGAATTCGGACCCCCACATTGCCTTGAAAACTCACTTATATAGGTGTGAGTTGCAACAAGGAAAGGGCAAATGCAACTGACAAATGTCTTTAAAAGACGAAAATGCATACATCTCTCAAAAAGAAAATGACTAACAGGAAGTTATGCCAATCACACATTCTCTTGTGGGCTTCTATCTATCACCTCCTTTCATTGATTTTTCTCCAACAATGATTCCGTCGTATATGTAGCTGCTAAGCTTGTTCCTAACAAAATCTATTCTGATGATTGCACTCTATCCTTGACCCATGGGTTTTGTCAAGATAATTGCTTTGTGAAATTCATCTTTACTTCCCACTCTTTACTGATCATACCAAGCTTCAAAAATAATGGAAAAATTACTTAGTGTGCAACTGTTGAGCAGGGAGACAATGTGGCTATCAAATATAACAAAATGGGTAATTTGTGATTCCCAACCACGTGTGCTTTCTTAACCACCTTTTGTCCAAAATTTTCCATCCATTGATACAAAAAAGGTGCATTCTAACAAAAAGTGAGAAAGACCATACTCGTGAGTATGAAATCTTCTTCACCTTCATCAAAAACTATGCATAGGACCCCACACATTTTTTTTACCCTAGCATCAGGCTATGATATCTTGAAAATTTGTTTAAATGATAATGTTACTGCTAAGAGGGTTGTTATCATACCAGGTTTATTCATTATCCTTCTCAAATCCTTGGTTACTTGACTACAACATCTTACCATAGTTTCAAAGAGATGAAACTTTAAGAAAACACTCAAGATTACTAGTTTTCCTCTATCAAAAATCCATATACTTCTGCATGGGACAAAACACTTCTTTTGTGTAAATTAGTTTGAACTAGTACGTCGGATACTACAATCCCAAGCCCAAATATTTTTACCTAGTAATTCGTCTACTATCCACAACCCAAGATCTAATGAACTCTTTAGAACCATCCTTCACTCATACCATACAAGACTGAAATTTTTTGGAAACTATGGCACGAGAACTTACTTGGAATTTTTTGCTTTTCATAACTCTGCAATTTATCTTTGAACCAATCACTTCACACTCATGCTAGATTTATCTCAATCCTTGCAATAATTATCTTCATTCAGAAAAGATTTCAAAATCTTTATTCGTGCAAGGTAAAACTGGGAAAATCTTGCCTATTATATTCTGTTATTAACTTCACATGCAAAACTTTTCACATCTTATTAATGTGTAGAGTGCCACCACCTTTACCATTTAAACCTACGTCCTTGATCCTATGAAATCATACGATCAAGGAATGAAAACTAGGCTGACTTAATATTTTTTTTAGCATGCTGGCAGTTAAACCAATAAACTGCCTCCATCTGTATCTTTCTTTGAAAGCTCACATTCTAAACTGGGCCCACGGATGAGAAGGACACGTGAAACCAACTCGTTAACTCGCTATACTTATGTTTTGAGAATCTTATATCCATAGTGAGCTAACGATAACCACTGATCTTGCCTTGATCATATGGCAGATATTCGAAATGACACTTAAGAACACAAGGGTGGGTCCCTCGATTGTTAACTTGCTATACTTATTCTTCATGCACCTTTTCATAGTGAGTTAACAAGCACCATCGATCCATACTTGATCTTGTGGACAACAACTTACTACAACAGCGGTGGGCCATCGTTCACTAACTCGCTATGCCTAACTTTTGAGCATTTATCCATAGTGAATTAACAATGGCCTTTGGTCCTGGTTTGATTTACAATCAAAATTCTTTGTGTGCTTTGTACATGGGGAGTGGGTCCATATGCTTCTATTGCTGAGATAGCTGAACACGCTGGCACACACGTGTATTCTTTTTTATCTATTAATGAAATTACATGTTCTTGGCCTTGCCGTGTTTGTGATTTTCAGGTGGGTTGCCACATCACTATTGGCAAAAACATTAAAAATTTGGCTAGCGACCCCCTAGTAGATAGATGTCGAGACATAAAGCTCCACTTGTAGAAATAAAAGCAATGTCTGCACAATATTTTCTTTGAGATCCTCAAAATCACTTCCTGATACAAAAGAACGCTGTGTTTTCCAATGATCGGGTCCTCGCTAAGTCACTACCAAGAAAGTGGTGTTTATTCTGGCTAGCGATTATAGTGACCTTTGATGGATTCTCATTTTTGGTGATAGAAAAAAAAACACACACTAACTAAAAATCCCACCAATAAATGCTGGTGTCAAAGAAGGTAGTTGTGCACATTTATAATATTGTGTGGGAACTTCCACAGTCATGTCAGCCCTTTAAGAAAACATTGCCCATTCACCAAAATCTAGGCATTCACTATGTCGCTACCAGGAAGTCACATGGGTTTTTTTGATAGTGATTTAGTGAATGCCGAAAAAACTTGGATGCCAATGACAATATTCACAATTTTCTTCACGTGCATTCATTCTCAAAACTGACAAGCCTGGGACACATCACATGCCAAAATTTACCTTATACTTAACATTAATTCTTAAAGCTAGATTTCACCCTTCAACATCATAGACATGTGTCATCGACTTGTTAACTCACTCTACTTACCTTTCGAGCATTTTCTCATAGCGAGTTAACAAAGACCATAGATTCAAAAGGATCTGACGGTGTGGTAAAACTAACTCAACATGGGTGGGAAAAGAATATTCGCTTATCCTCATACTTTCAAAAAAATTTGCGCTAGGAAAAATTAAAAGGAATAGGATGCAAGGGTTTTAACAAAATTTTCAAAGGCTATCAACAATATGACTTAGCTAGAAATCCTACTCACCATTTAATGGAGACAATCTGAATTTTCTATTCTAAACAACATCAAATTATTATGTAAAAATTTAGACCAACAATGTGATATGGTGAACATTGTAACAATTAGAATCATTACAATTTCCTTTTCAAAGACTTCAATTTGCACATATTTTCATCAGTCTAATGGAATCAGTCAGACCCCAAAGTGGGTTTGGCTAAAAAAAAAAAAAATCAAACCACTTACATGTAGACTGATCCATTTATCATCTTGAACTATCTAAATTCAAATTGGACTAGTGAATCATAATTTAGAACTTTTTTACCCTATTTTCATTAACTGATATTTGTTGATAGGAAGGCCTACAAGCTAGCTTTAAAAACTAACACAAACACCTGACCAAGACCTGAAAGCTAACATGATGATACCCTGTTCTGCAATCTTGCATCCTGTTAGATTTCATCTCATGAAGATCATCTTGTCAAAAGATATTGACTATCAAAATTGCCTACTTAAAATTGTTGGCAAACCAACATGTTAGAAAACTAGAAAGTGTATTTGGTTTGAGCCTTGAAAATAGGGCAAACAGATACTTGAAGGCTTGAAAACTAGGAAAATAGTTCATTTCCATGAGGAGAATATAATTCTTTGATTTGGGCTCATGATAAATCATGGGACACATTTGGAAAGCATTCAAAGTAGGCTACTCGGATTTGTAGGACTAGAAACACTGGTAGAAAAGTGGTTTTTTGCAAATGGAATGGACTTGGAAAAGTGTGCAGACGGATTTGTAAAGACTTGAAAATTGCATTTGGAATCATGTTTGAAAACTTATCAAATGGATTCATGATAAGCTCAAAATTGAAACATAGCAAGTCTCTGACCTCTAGAATGTATTGCAAAAGGAATTTTCTCATTTTGGTCAACTAGGTCAAAGTTATAACAAGTCAAATAGGGCCTCCCAAAATGCTAAACAATTTGCATCGGTATAATAATAAATGACCAATTGAGGGATTCAAAACCTAGTCAAAACACATCAAAATGACTCAAAAACTAAAGCATAGGTTCTCTGGTATGGATATTAAACACTCCCAAAGTAGAGAGTCATGAAACATAATTAGGTGTGATATATTCAATTGCAAACAAGGCCTATTGTCGCTATTTGACATAGGGAAAAATATAGATTTGGACATTGCTCAAAATGGAACCTCATGGAATGACTTAGAATGGCAATTTATCCTCATGGGATGAATGGATATACTAAATGAAAGGTGTTAGAAACATTAAAAACCTCTTAGGCCTCAAAAGGATAGTCGGGTACACATGCATCAAATTTTTTTGATAGGGCTTATTTTTTCAATGGTACTAACAATCAGGGCTTCAATTTTGAGTCCCAACAACCCCCACACAAACTAGTCTCACCTCTTAGTTATCTTTTCTTTATCCCCTTGTGTTTTTCAAACTTTGTGTCATGATAGTCATAATTCTTGGTTGTTCTATCCATTAATCAAATGACTCGTACCCAAGTATACAACACTCTTATCTCACTTTGAGGTTACGTTCTTGTTTGGTCCTTGTCTAGGCTTTTTCTTTTTGTCATTTTCTATGGCTATAAACATCATGCTAGTCCTCTATTTGTAGTGGGCTTATGTTCCAAAAATTGGTTCTCACTAATTGAAACATAATACATCAAAATGGCTAGCAATAAATACACTTAGTCTAACATTCCTAGTAAGGAAGAAGGGATTCTAATCACAAATATAAAGAAAAAAATGAAAACAATAAGTGCTCAACTTAAAAGAATAAAAGAAGAGGAGAAAATATCACCAAACACTTGCTCCTTGTAAGGTTATTCTAGTTCCTCTAATGACAGTGAGCCATCAAATTCTTACAATGTTGGAACCAAACCCTTGGAAAGCAGTATACCCATGAAATTTGAAGGTATCTTTGAAAACAAGCCTTGGGAATTTAAACCAAAGCATAATTTCACACCTTTGGGAAAATATTATGAATTAACCTTGGAAGAACTTCTTGAAGAAAAACTCATTTTTTTACCTAAGGTCATTTTGGTACGAGTTTCCTTTATGATTAACTATTGTGCCTATCATAGACATAACTTACATAAAACTTCGCATTGTAAGGAGCTAAAAAACAAGATCCAAGATCTCTTTGATAATGACATAATTCAAAAATCTAAGCTCTCATCTACTAGAGATTCTACTCTCAAGAAGGATCAACATCATGAAACCAATTCTAGTAATGATTTAAATGTGATGCTTATCTCTTCTGGTGTCCAATCTTTCTAACACATATTCACCAAACAAAGAACTCACTACTCCCCTTGTTGACTATGTGTACCCTCAAGGACTACCTTTACAAGAAACTCAAGCCAAAAAATATTGGGTTGCAATTCATTTCACTACCTTCACAGATCATCCATCTTCATTCCTTTCTATGCCTATGAAGTCCACTCCAAGTAATTTTCCTTCTGAACTTCAAGAGTCTATTATGCAGACTCTAGAAATAGATTTGAATACAGATTCAGATACTCCCTCATCCTTGGAATTGTTTTCATTTCAAGATGACTACTTAAATGATGAAGAAACAAGTGTTGATCAAGACCAAGATTCCTTCATCCCCTTTCAAATCTTCCAAGATCTCATGCCTCCATCTCAAGAACCACATCATCCTCCATCTCCCATATCATGCACCTCTACTAAGCAAGATCAAGATAATCCTCCCACCACCCTAAGGAGATTATTAAAGACCAAGAGAAGGATACTTTTCATATGCTACCTAAAATTCCTTTTCAAGAGAAAAGTGCTCCCTCGCCCTCTTTTTCTATTTCACTACATTCACTTCAAAACTATGCTCAAGCTTTAAATACTCCTATCAAAGGTATTACTCCTATAATAGTTACTCATAAATCTATTGATGGCTTTGGTCATATTGATCACTCTAAAAATGCCAATATCCCTACTCATGGTCCATTCACATTTTCTAAATCTATCCTTGGTCCCTATCCATCTAAGCTAAAACCTTCAAGTCTTCCATCCATATTGGGACCTTATGTTCCTCTATCTCCTACTTCCACTCTCAACTCATTACCCTTCCCACCTTTCCTACCTCAAGATCAACAAAGATTCACATACTTGAACTCTTCACATTCACCTTTCCATCTAAACCATTCATATTTCCATCATTCATCCACAAGTCCCAAGTCCTTTGGATGAAATTTAGATGACTAACTCAAACACAAGAGACTACAAAGGTCCACTATTCAAAGAACTCAACCAAAGAAAGTATGGGTTCTTAAATTTGTTATTGAAGAAATGTGTTCCAAAGCAAACTAATGAAAAATTAAAAGTCATATGGATTCCCAAATCTCTTTTGAAGGACTTGAATATTGAAAACAAATCACAGTTAACATTCAAGCTTCCAAAGGCTTCCACTCCATCTTCCTAAAAAGTATTCAAAACCTTCTACTCCACCTTTCTCCAAAATGGCTCTATTGCCTCATATATCTAAGTCTCAATCAATTTTGTCCATAATTTCCCCATCATTCCATCACCCTTCATGGTGTGTGTCAATGTTGATCTTGCCTAATATCTCATCCACAGTCATGAAATCCTCTAAACCTTATGCCTTCTTTCTATCCTTGCTCATTTCAGTCTTCCAAAACTAACAACCTTATCTTCCATCTACCTCTCATTTTCCAATTATTTCCCTTCCAGTACCTTATCAACATCTTTGAGTGTACTTTTATATGGCCTTGGCTTATCTTAACTTATCTTTCTTATAGGCATGCTATCTAATTTTAGAAATCTTGAGATCTTTCTAATTTTTTTTTTTTGAAAAAGTGTCTTGGTGAAAACCACTTCTTGTGGCACCTTGGATAAATAGCATGATGAAAACTCAGTAATCAAGCATCATACGTAATTCTTCCATCCATGACATCCTATCATGACCTTTCTTGTCCTTCAAATGTCCTCATTCTGAGAGTCATTCACTCATAGCCTTCATAGCAAACTTTGTTATCCTATTCAATTAACCCTTTGGTCTTGATCAACAAAAGAAAGAAGAAAACTCAGTTCTTAGCAATCTCTTAACATGGTCATTTTCTTGGATTACTTATGTGATATTCTTCCTTACACCATGAGCTTATATCACTATATCCTTTTTCCCTAGCTGGGGTAATGTTGTGAAGACTTTCCTTGAGTGTAACATTCACCACTTCATACTTCTTGCCTATCCATCTATGCTTATTTACTATCTTGCTAGACATTGGAACAAAATGATATGATCCTACTTGAGAGCTAGCAATCTCTAAAAAAGTTTGAAATCTTTTGAAAATGTCCTTTAAAAAAAATGAAAATTTGAAAAATAAAAAAAAATAAAAAAATAAAAAAATAAAAAAAATTGAAAAACAAAAAAGGTGTCATTGATGAAAAACCCAGTAAATAGGCATAATGGTAGCAAAAAAAAATCTCTACCAAGAAGGTGAAAACCTAGTGAACAAACACCTCTTGTTCCCAATGCTATATCTTGTAACGCATCTTTTGGCTCAAGTATAGTTGCTTTCCTATATTAGTTTGTTGATTTCACTCATATATCCAAGGATTGGATCTTGTCATAACTCAAGGGCAACACCCTACAGTGTCATAGGAATCTCTTAAGTGTTAGTCACCAATTGTTCTAACTATGTCTACCTACTATCGCTAGTTTCACTTTTCGAGATTCCTCTCACATGGAATCTATTAAGCATCAATCACTAGTTGTTCTAACTATGTCTACCTACTATTACAAGTGTCACTTTTTGAGATTCCTCTCATGGATAATCTCTTAAGCATCAGTCACCATTTTCTCTAATTGCATCAGCTACTGTTTCTAGTGTCACTTAGATGTTCCTCTTATGGAAGATCTCACTCACATCAGTCACTAGTTGTTCTAACTATGTCTGTCTGTTGCCACTTAGTTTCTTACTAAGGTTCTTCTTCCTAAAGAATCATCTTTGACTTGAGTCACAAGTTGTTCTCTCTTAAGCATCAGTCACCATTTTTTCTAATTGTATCTGCTACTATTGCTAGTGTCACTTAGATGTTCCTCTTATGGAAGATCTCACTCACGTTAGTCACCAGTTGTTCTAACTTTGTCTATCTATTTTTGTCACCCTACTGAAGAGTTCTCTTTCATTTATGTTCTAGACATTGACACTTGACATCAAACCTATAACACAAAAAATGAACTCAAAATGATGAACTTGTTTTGATACATCGAGCTTTTCTTTGTTTTTTTTTCTTTTTCTTTATTATGTCTCTTCAAGAAACTTGATGATGTCTCATTTCAAATAGAGAAGCAAGGACTAGGGGCATGATCTTTTCTTTGCTTTATGTTTGATGGTTTAGTTCCAATGATCTAATGCATCCATATAAATGGGGTGTCCACTATAAGAGCCTCCATCTCCTATTGGATAGCCATGTGTACCTTGACTCCTTTTATGTAAACTCTTCATTGAGGCTGGTTCTTTTCCTTTCTTGTTGGAGTGAACTCTTTATGCTAGAGTAAATATACAGGTCACTGCAAGTATACTTAGCACACTTTTGTCTCAGGTTACAAACATAAGGGTCATTACAGATAGAATACTTACTAATTACTTAGCATAAGAAGGTCTCTCATGTGTCTGGTGTGTCTACACACAAGAAAAATTCTAGTCATCCTAGCATTTATGTTTCGATGCTTATGTTAACTTGCTACATTAAAAGGGACAAATGTTCTGGTCATTATGGCTTCTTGTGTCTTGAATGCTTACATTTAATCCTAAAAAGACTAGAACATATGTCTTATGATTGCAATGTTAGTGGGGATTGTATATGTTTGGGTTTTTTCTATATGCTCAGTGATGATAATTATCAAAGCTTGGTAACTAGACTTAGGGTTGCATCTAGTGTAGGGATGCATTTGCATAAGAACATGGTTTGATCATTGATTTACTTGCATCCTTTGTGATGAGGGATTGTCACTTCTTCAAAGTATCATGTTTATTCATGACTGAAAAAATGATTTATTAATCACCCTCTTGGCTAATTTGGCTACTATGAATCCATTTTCAAGATCAAATTCAAAATCTAACACACTTAAGTAGCTCAAAATTGCATTTTAAAATTTTGGGATCAACACGATTAAACGCTTGTGTAGTCCAATTTGTTTGATACTTCATGAATCTTGAAATATTTTCAAATCATAATTCTCTCCATTTTTTTCCAAACCTCTTGAAAAAGTCAACTCAAGTCAACTATGGTCAAACTTTGGTCAAACCTGGCCTTTTGGACCTCAAAATCTCTTTGAATCACATTCAAATTTTCTTTAGATCCTTCAGATCTCTTCTATATATTATTTTGAGCCTCAATTTTTTTTAGTATCTTTCAATATACTATTCTACATCATATTTCTAGTGTGTCATCTTTTGATTTGATTCGTGAGGGAGCAAGATGATTACATTATTGAATCTAAATTTCAACTCAATTTGAAACTCATGTCCTCATTACTAAGGGCATCTTGTCCCCTTTCTATCTAACATCTATGTCATCTATCTCATCTTTTGATTAGTTGATCACATCTTATAGTAGTCCTTATTAGAGTTTGATAGACAAGTATCGAGACAATCTAAACCTTGACTCCTAACGATCAAGCCTCATTCTGGGGATGATTCTATGACTCATGATGGGATCATGCTATCTTTTATGGATAGGTATCTAGGTGTTCTATTTGGATCCCTTAAGGTTAACCTCCATTCTGGAGATAATCTTTAAAAGCTTATCAATCAAGGTATCTAGGTGTTCTATCTAGATCCCTTAAGGTTAAGCTTCATTCTAGAGACAATCTTTAAAAGCTTATCAATCTCAATATCTAGGTATTTACATCTGGAATCCCTAAGGTTAAGGTTCATTTTGGAAGATACCTTTAAAAGCTTATCAATTGGTCTCTATATCATCAATTTTGAAACCAATCTCATTTCTTGATTTTCGTATCATACTTCTAATTTCTTTGAATTGAACGTATTTCTCACACATTCATTCAAAGAGGAGAAAATGTAATACCCCAAAATTGGCACATTGCCATGTAAACCAATTTTGGTCTATCTTCATCAACCCTAAGTCCTATTTTACAAGGAAATTCTTATTTATTTTTATCACTACTTAACCTAATTGTCAGATGTAGAAAACCCTAATATGTGTAGAAGTTGTGAAAACCAACTTCATAGATTGCCAGGATCACCTGCATGCAAATAACCTATTGAAGAGAAACTTAAAAAGGAGGAAAAAGCAGAGCTTGGAAGAACTCAACAAGATGAGAGAAAAATTGTATTCCCAGATTGATTGAATGAATGCTTGAAAAAAGAATTACAAGAGTTCAACCTTAAAGGTGCACGAAAGCCCTAAAGCCTTAAAAAGCTAGGTTGCATAATATAATTAATATAATATTAATTATATGCACCTACAAGATAGCTTAAGAAAACTAGAGTAATAGGAAACTTATTTAATTAAATCAAAGTGATTTAATTAATAATTATAAACAATTAATTACTCTAACACCCCCCCTTAAGTGAAGCTCTGGAGGTAAGCTAACCTAGCACAACTAAGAAAGTAGGAAAAGATGGGTCCCAGCAGTAAGGCCTGATCAGGTACCCAATCACAACAAGGAAATCTCTGTAAACTAGAGACAAAGGAGAAAACCTAATGGGAAAAACCCCTCTCCAAAAAGAGATAGCAAAGAATGTTCCAGAAGATAGGAATGAAGAGAAGATCATGAAGAAAACCACTAAAGCAAAAGAAGCCAAAAACTCTATCAGAAAGAAATTGTTGATCTGAAGATCCTCCATGGAAATAGAAGGCATGAACTAAGAGTGTCTATATGGTAGGTGATCCATCTCATCGAAATACATAAGTAGCCAGCCACTGCAATTGCCTAGTATATAGGATCAAATACTGAATATATAGCTCACTCCAATGAACCATTGAACTAAGGAAGCACTAGAACCAACAAGATAACCCCCCCCCCCCTCCCCCCTTAATGCAGATAGGGTGAGGTGATAGGAACCTGAAAAGATGGGCCAAAAATCTCCTACAACACAAGAACCAAACACATCGAGACTAAGGTACAGACATCTATAAAGGCATGTGTCACCAACACTGCATGAGGCAAAAAGAGGAAGAGGGCACAAAACTAGCAAACAGCTATCCCCCCCCATGGCACTTTATAAAATAGTGTGAGTACAACAAACTACAATGATAAAAAGGATCCCAAAATGTAAGAGTGGCACTTTATCTCAGTGTGTTTGCATAAAGATTCTTACAAATGATATCATCAATGATCAGAAAGTGAAAAAAGTTGATACAAAAGATAGTACAACCCAAAAGAAGAGATCCCATGCGGAGAAAATGATCCTCGGACCTGAAACACTTAAGATATCCATCATAGAGAAAAAATGCGAAAAACATGATAAAAAGAGCATGGGGCAAAATTTAGAAGAAATTACATCATTTTTGAAAAGTAAAAGAACCAGTTTTCCAAAAGTATCACATTTTTAAAAAATGGAGATGGGACGCACAACAAATGCTCGTCGAAGTCAAAAATAGAACTTCAAACTTCAACTACAAAAGTAGGAACCTAAACTACATCAAAACCAAAAAACTCCTACACCACTATCTCCATCTCGGAAACAACTTTCTAGCACTTCTTTTGGATCAGAAAAAGACCTCTGTATGCTCAAGATATGGCCAAAAAATTGTGAGTAGGTCAAAAAGACCTTGAAGGGGAGGCAAGAAGGTGTTGATGCAGTGCTGATGTCAGCATTTCACAAGCAAAAATTTAATGGCCACAGGGCTGGCATAGCAAAAAGGGACCATGTGGCATGCCATGTGGTGGTGCTAGGTGGATGCCATGTGGCATAGTGCTGACTGGATAGCTGACATGGCAGGTGCCACATCGTGTCAGCTGTAGAGACTGCAAACTATATAAAAATTCCACACTGGCTGCTGAGATGGTGAGGTTGTGGAATGGCAGAGCAAAGCTGTGAAGGAGCAGCAACCACCAGTGGAGGTGGCAGAAATAGGGGGGCACCACTGGCCGTGGTGGACGATTTGTGGCGACTGGGCTACGCTCAGCTCTGGCAGTCCTGCAGTGGCATTGTTGGCACATGGGTGGCCCCTAGGAGGAGCAGCCCAAAAATTTTTTAAAAAAAATTTTGCAATAAATGCGTCTGTATGGCCTCCCAAGGGGGTTAAAAAAATTTCCTAGATGCTCGAAAGCTAAAAAGGAAAAAAATTATATGGATCCTAATTGTAAATGGCCTTCCGAATCCAATGGAAGCATTCGTTTGGGCCCAAAGTGCTCTAAAAATTGCTCTTCCTCCCGATTGAAGAAAAAACCTCAAAAAAGTTAGGGTTTCTAACTCTAAATCACGGCTTCAAAAATCCTTCAAACAAGAAGCAGCAAGCCGGCTCTGATACCATGTAGAAGTTGTGAAAACCAACTTCACAAATTGCCAAGATCACTTGCATGCAAATAACCTATTGAAGAGAAATCAAAAAAGGAGGAAAAAGCATAGCTTGGAAGAACTCAAAAGGATGAGAGAAAAATTGTATTCCTAGATTGATTGAATGAATGCTTGAAAAAAGAATTACAAGAGTTCAACCTTAAAGGTAAATGAAGCCCTAAAGCCTAAAAAAGCTAGGTTGCACAATATGATTAATAAAATATTAATTATATGCACTTACAAGATAGCTTAAGAAAACTAGAGTAATAGGCAACTTATTTAATTAAATCAAAGTGATTTAATTAATAAGTATAAACAATTAATTACTCTAAAAATGTACATTAATCACATTCTATATTTAATTCCTAAGGTATCAACTTGAATTAGCTACATTAAACCTATTGATAAAATTTGATTTAATTGTAAGTGTTCATAGATTAATTAAATTAAACTACTTCTTTAAGCTAATGTGTGAAGGAATTAAACATATTTAATTTAATGAGATAATGTCTTTATTTCAATTATTGAGTTCAATTACTCAATTAATTAGAAATATGCATTTATGAAGTCATATCTCAGTTTATTAAATTAAATAATCTTCCAAATCTTATCTTCAGTTTAGGAATGAGAATTCTAAGTGATCTATGTCTTGAATTGTAAGTGACATAATCAACTTATTCTCAAAATAAGGTGAATTTTAGTTAACTCTTCATTATACTTAGGATCTGAGTTAGTTCACCTACACTAAGAATCTTCCATCCTGACTGAATCTTAGCTTCAATCTTGACCATCCATTCCAATCAATCTTGATCATTGATTGATTTTAGGAATTCTATTTAAGAGGCTTCTAATTCCTCATTATGGGGATGGGAATTGAATTGCATCAAATTAATATCAAAATAAATACTCAATTGCTTAATGTTTTGCTTTCATGTTTTCTTAGCATTAATTTCATCTTAATTAATATGCATCCATATAAATTAATTTGTTTTCTTGGTTATTAGATTAGAATTGCATTTCATCTAGATTAATTTCACTATCATATAGCTGCATAAACCCTTCATACTAAAAGGTCTGGTTTGTTGCTTCTCAATCTGAGAGAAAAGGAAAAATCCTTCTAGTTAGAAGGCAATAGTTTGCTCTGTTGGATTATTCAGATGAACTATTCAATGTTCATTGCAGAATGATCTCTTGGGTAATGACTGTGTTGGAGTGTGTGTGAGGATATGAGGCCTACAATTTACACATACACCATGATACCAAAATCAATGTGTTACATGTGATGGTTGTGTAGTTATTTTTCTTTACTATCTTTTATTTACTAGAGCATTGTGATATGATTTATAGTTTAGAATTTAGTATTTTATTTTAGCAGACTAGTGGTAGAATTTTAATGTTACCTATTTTTACCGATTCACTTCCTACACCCATGTACTTAATAATCTTAATAGTCATATTAACCATGCTCTCATAAATGCAAAGGTCTAAGATTGTTACTCTAGATCTAGAATGTAGTTATTCTCAATAACCATATGAAATGCTCTCATAAATACAAAGATCTAAGATAGTTACTTCAAGATCTAGAATGTAGTTATGCTTGATAACTACATGAAAAGAAGGATGAATGAATCTTCTTACTTGATTGAGAATTCATCTACTTGTCTATCATAGAAAATGAAATTGAATCAATTAGAGAGTATTACCTTTTATTTAATAGATGATTAAGAAATGGAGAATTGGAAATCTTTAATTGAATGATTGCCTTTGAATCTTTCATCCAAATCCTTAATTGTTCTACTTGATGACTTCATTTATTGATAGATAGCTTGCACTTGATTCAGTTATGTCATTTGAAGAGAGAAGATAGATCAGTCTCAAGTAAAACATGCTCACATTTTATCAAGAGATCAAGGGTAGTGAATAGATGTTGGAGAAGAACATATGGGTCACAAGGATCAAACATAATAGACATTCAATGGGGCCTATGTTGAAAACAATTGGTTAATTGTCTATTGTCTATGATGATAGACAAAGAGTCATATCTTTTCTAGTTAGTGTATTCTAAGCTCACTTGGGTGATGAAGATATTTTCCTATGTCTACCAAGCATTCTAGAGTTTTCCAATTTTAGAAGTTAGTGTCTACGGAGTTCACTCAGGAATCAAAGAGAAGTTTGTAGAAGATTGAATGTTAACCAGGTTCACTTAGTTAATGAAGGAAAAGTTGGATGAAACTAGTATTAATTGAGCTCACTCAATTACCAAAGGAACTTTGTGAAGATGTAATGTTAATCGAGTTCACTTGGTTAACACAGGAAAATCATTTTTGAGTTAGTGCCTACCAAGAAAGGTTGAAAAATGAAGGGTTTTCATATTTTGGCATATTGAGTTCAATAGATTTGTTTGTTGGTTCTATCTGACTAAGGAGATGAATATTAATCATTCTAAGTTGTATTCAAGCCAACTTGACAATGTGTAAGATATAAATATAAGGTCAAGTTGAAGATTAAATGTGTGCAAGTGAATAGAAGATTTGAAGATGCTTAGAAGAAGTGAATTAGGAGGATAAGTAGAATATCCTTGAGGAGCTACAAAAGATACATTCAATAAAAAAGGATCAAGTATAAAAGCCAAAATTGAGATATATAATAAAAAATTTAGTTGCATCAGAAAGAAGGTCATCTTAGTATTACTCTCTAACCATTGTAGTAGTGATCTAAATCTCTTAACAAAGTTGACTTAACAAATATTTGTAAATCTGTAACAAGTTGGCATTTCTAGATTGATGTGTCTAAAGACCTCTACCAAAGACATTCCTAATAGGGTGATTAAATCCTCTAATAGAATCACACCTAATATTGTGTTTTTTCACCTTTAATAGGGTTGGCTCCTAACAGGGATCACTTTAGAAGAGTGAAAATCAGTAAATAGTTGCAATTGGTTGTTTTTCCCAAATTAGGTTTCCACATTAAATCTTGGTGTCACTTTTGTTCATGCTATTTCTTTTATGTGTATGCAACTACGTTAAGTAAGGTTAATCATAGATAATATCTTAATATTTACATGTTAATCATTTTCCAAGTTACAATTACTATTTTAGTGCTTATTGAGTTGTAGTAATTGCTAGAGTAAATTAAGTGCTTGTGTATTTGCCAAGCATCAGTATTTTTGGTGAAGTTTTCATTCTGTGTTGACATCTAAGGGATCTAGCATTTATTTTTGTGGTAAATGATTCACCCCTCCCCTCTCAATTTCTCCTCTTATATTTCCATCAATTGGCATCAAAGCTTCTTAGTTCTTATAAAGAAGGTTTTAAGGACCTAAGATAAAGATCAGGATGTCTTACAAAAGGGAGATCCCCAAGTTGAAAAAAGATAACTTCAAGCCATAGAAAAAACTCATGAAGCTACAGTTGGCAACTATCGGATATTCAAGGCTAAAGCATCTAGAAACCAAATACATGATTGTTGAAGAAATTGTAGAAAGGAAGAGTCATAACATCATGATGATTGATATTGCTTCATCTCTCAAATATTTCAAATTTGATGAGGTCAAAGACTATGGAACTACTTATGAAATGTGGATCAAGCTAAAATCCATCTATGGAAGAGATGATAATGTAAGAAGAGATAAATTTGAAAGTCTCATAGGACAACTTGTTCAAATAAAGATGAGAGAAGATGAGAAGATTGCAAAGTACAGTGACAAAATCAAAGCCAATGTTTGTACTATCAAAGCTTTAGGAGGAAAGATTGAAGATGAAACCATGGTAAGTAAGTTTCTTAGAACACATATTCCTATATATGCAATCATAGTATTATCAATTCAAGAAATGAGATGCAATCAAAAGAATGATATAACATTGGATGTAGTAGTTGGAAGATTGACAACATTTGAGCTAAATAGCTATGATAATTATGTTCCTAGTTCTAGTAATCTTGATTCTACATTTGAAGCCAAGTTGTCACTCAAGAAGAAAGACAAAAATTCAAAAGCAAAAAAATCTTAAAGTGAAGAGGAAGATAGTTCTAATAGTGATCTTGAAGCTATTGAGGCATTACTTGCAAGGTATCTCAAAGGTAAAGGAAAGTACAAAGGTAAAATCCTCTTGATCTATTTCTCTTGTGAAGAAGTTGGACATGTTGCAAGATGTCCAAACAAAGAAGAAAAATATGAAAAGAAGCACAACAAGTACAAATGAAAGAAGGATTACAAGAATTACAAAGACTACAATGACAAAGGTAATAAATCTTGTTTTATGGCTAAAGATTCAGATAGTAGTAAAGATCATGAAATGGTTTATATTGCTAAAAAAGATGAAGATGATGATGAAAGAGATAAAATGGCACTTATCTCTCATGTTAGCAAAAAAGATACATGGATTATTGATATTGGGTGCTCAAATCATATGACTGATCACAAAACAAAGTTTGAACATATTGAACATTATGATGGTGGAAGTCTGAGATTTGGAAACAATGAACCATGTTGCATAAAGGGAAAATTTTTTATATTACTAACCAATGAACTTAGATGTGATAATGCTTACTAGTTTGAAGGACTAAAGCATAATATACTGAGTGTGGCATAGTTAAATAACGTTGGATTCAAGGTAGAATTAATGAATGAGAAGGCCAAGCTACTAGATGGAAAATGAAATCTAGATTTGAAAGCCTTCATAGATGTTGATTGGGTAGGAAGTGTTGATGATATGAAGAGCCCAAGTGGAGGAGCATTCTTTCTTGGTAAAAGACTAGTGTATTGGACAAGCAAGAAGCAAAATTGTATATCTTAGTCTAGAGAAAAGGCATAATATGTAGTAGCAATAGTTAATTGTTCCAATGTTGTTTGGTTCAAGAAACTATTAGCAAGTATAAAGATAGAGATCAAGGATCCAATGGTTATCTTCTATGATTACACGAATGCAATTAATATATCCAAGAATCTTGTGATGTATATCAAAACCAAGCACATTGCTATAAAATATTATTTTTGGAGAGAATTAGTGTAAGATAAAGAGGTAAGATTGGAATATGTAAATACTAAAGAAAAAATTATAGACATATTAGTAAGCCATTACCTAAGGATATATTTCTATATCTAAGAGGTAAGTTAGGGGTCATTCCACTATCTGAAGCTTACTAAATAAATTCTAGTGATGCATCAACCAGAGCATGTTGAAGATTAGTCCATTTTGATGTAGTATTGAAAATTGCATATTGCATATGAATTAGTACATGAGGTACACTGATATTCATTGAATATTTTTTTTAGAATGAGATTTCAAACATGGAGAGTTTGTTGTCATATCACAAACATAAATTTTCTAAAGAGAGAGAGTATACATTTCATAGAAATTTTATAAAGAAGAGAATGAACTTGGTCTGATATCAAAGAGGCAAATTGTGCTATTAGAAGATGTTGAAGATAGAGTTTTACTAATAGAGGGAGAAACTAAAGGTAGAGGGAGTTCACATTGATAGAGGGAGTTCTCATGGATGAGAATTAGAATAAAACTAAGGATATGTTACTTAGTTTACTCTTTCTCTAAAAATTTCATTGCATTATAACGTGTTGTGATGCTATCAATTTTAAAGGTGGAGACTGTTGAAAATAATTGGTTAATTGTGTATTATTTTTTATGTTACACAATGCTGGAATTACTTTAGAATAACTGAGAGGGTGCGGTGAATTAGTTATCCAATGTCCACATGTATAAATAAAACTTTTCACAATTCAATAAACCATAAAACATTCATACCCATGCATGCATCCATTGTGTATTTACTAAAACTTTTATGTTAGTATCAAATTAATTTGCAGAAGTATAAAGCATGAAACACAACAGATTCACCAACACACTTGACACAATGATTTATGTAGAAACCCAATTTAGAAAAAACCACCAGTAACATGCTACTCCTTTTTTCACTCTTCTAAAGTGATGCATTGTAAAAAGTCAACCCTATTAAAGGTTACAATACACACTATTAAATGTGACCCAATTCAGGAATTTCATTCACCCTATTAAAAGTGAGCCTTGTTAGAGGACTTTAGGCCATTCACTTGGAATACCACCCTATTAAAGGATTTTCTAATGATTGTTAGGTCAACCTTACTCCAAATGATTTATCCTAGACTAATACAGTTGTTAGAGAGTAATAGTAGAGCTTTGATCTGATATAACTTACAACTTCTCTTGTAGATTACAGATCTATATTTAGTCCTTAATTCTACTTGGCTATTATACTTTGCAGCTCTGACAACTTGTTCACCCTTCAAGCATTCATCTCTTTAAGCCTTCTTGCTTAACATGCCATTATAAACTCTTCTCTTGAGTCACTTGATGAAGCAAAACCCTTAATTCCTTCTCCTCAGGTTCTTTCACATAACACCAACCTCTTTTGCTTCATGAACAAATGTTCCTATAAATAGGAAATTTGAATATTTTCCTACTCATTATTTATAATCCAAATTAGGGTTTTGGATGGATTAGGTAGGATACAATGTATCTACCCCATGTCTTGTATTTTCTAGAAACTTCTCCTAGAATCCATTTGAATTCACCTAGAAATAGTTTACATCAAATTATGTGCCACCAGCTCATTAATCTTATCTTCCTCCTAGTTCACAAGTTTCAAGAAAAAAACTTGTCGACTTAGATTCGGTGAATCTTTGATCTTTATCATAATGTAACACCTTAGTATTATCAACCTTTTAATGCTCGACACATACTGCTTTGCTCAACATCAACTATAAAATCACTTGGCATCAACTAAAGTTTACTAGTGCTCAGCATCAACTAAACTTTTCTCAGCATCAACTATCTTGCTTAGCATCCACTAGATTTTTCTTTTACTTGGCTCCAACTATCTTTCTGCTCAACTTGCACTAACTTTGCTCAGCACCTACTATCTACTTGGTCAAGCTTGGTAGACAAACTTTATTTAACTTATTCTTCTAAACTTTCTAAATGTACCCAATCATTTTGTAATCTTAAGTAGATCATCAATACATCATGTTATCACTATCTTAATTTATCCTTTTAGTTTATTTCATAATCATAACTCAACATTTTCTCTAGGTGCTTTTGTTACATCTTATTGATAAAATCTGCCCCATTAATCAACTATGTGATAGTACTTGAATCTTACAAGAAATTGTCTTACCAAAAAATATTAGGTTTGATATTAGTAAAAAAACAATTATTGAAACACATAATCTTCTTCAACAATATCCTTCTTAACAATATCTTTTTCAATGATCTTTAGATTTCAACAATCTCCCTCTTTGGCATTGATGGAAAACCAAATTAATACACCAAGTCAATCAAATGATGAACATCTTGTTCAATCAATCTAACTAGGTTAAAATAGTAAGGCAATACCAAAGAGATAAATTTTATTCCTCTATCTATCAATAAGCATCTTTTGATTAGGTTAAAAAACTCTTTCCTAAAACTCCCTCTAAGTTCCTTCTTGTATCTCCCTCTTACTAAGTAGATTAGGATTTCTCCCTCTTTCTTTTATGCTAGATTGATCAGCAGAGTATCTCCCTTTGAAGTGATCTTTTTGGCTCTCTAATAAATGTCTCCCTCTTTTTCTTGACTTGATTCTTTATATTTTTCTCCCTCTCTGATCAATAGATCAGTTTAGGACTTTCTACCACTTATCTCTTACACTTGATCAATAAAACTCATCTTCTAATGATGATCACTTTAATGTAGTTTCTCCCTCTTTGACAAAAATGCCAGACATATACCAAAAATTTGTCATCTTAAAGAATGTAGATATAAGCATTTACAATTTCTTCAGTTTCTCCCTCTATCACCTTTCTTGTGACTATTTTGAATTTTCAGCTCTATGATTACTTTAGGTAGTTCCTAAAGTAAGATCCACTGCATCAATTTGTATTATATGAACATCAGCTTATTTGATGCAAGACACTCCTTCTATTTCTTAAATAGCCTTTGATGGGGTATCACCCCTAGTTTACCTCTTAGATACTCATGATCATCCTTAGGTAATGGTTTTGTGAAGATATCAACAATTTTCTCCTTTGAGTTAACATATTCCATCTTCACCTCTTTGTCTTGAACTGATTCTCTTACATAATGATATTCGATTGCAATGTGTTTTGTCTTTATGTGCATCATTGCATTCTTTAATATATTGATAGCACTTGTATTATCACAATAAAGTATCATTGATTCTGTGATTTCTTCCTTCATTCCTTTGAGTAGGTATTTGATCCATACAATGTTTGTGCAGTTTATAGAAGCAACAACATATTATGATTCAACAATAGATTGTGAAGTACAACTTTGTTTCATGCTTGTCCACGTAACTAGTCTCTTTTCTAATAAAATGCTCCTCCACTGGTAATATTTCTATCATCAATATTTCTAGCCTAGTCAGCATCAATGTAGGCTCTTAAGTCAAACCTTTCATTCTTCTTGTAGTATAGACCAAACTCTTCTATTCCTTTCAAGTATATCATTATCCTCTTCACAACCATTAAGTGATTCTCCCTAGGATTTGTAGAGAATCTTGCAACTATCCCTACAGATAATGTAGTATCAAGTCTTCTATGTACTACATATTGCAATTTTCCAATCATAGACCTATACAATGTTTGATTCACCTTAGTTTAATCATTATTCTTTGACAACTTGTGTCCCGTCACCATAGGTGTACTTATTGGTTTGGAATCCTCTAGTCTAAATGTCTTTAATATCTCTTTTGCATACTTTGACTAAGTGATGTATATACCATACTTCATCTGATATACTTGCAATCCTAAAAAAAAAATTGATTTATCTAAACATAGACATTTCAAATTCTTGCTTTATCTGATTTGCAGAGTCCTTACATAAAGCATCTTGTCCTCCAAATATGATATCATGAACAAATATTTTAGATAGCAAAATACCTTTGCCTTTTTTTGTCTTTATGTATAGATTTTTGTTATAGTCAGTCCTTTCAAATCCAATCTTCACAAGATAAGTATGAAGTCTCTCATATCATGTGCTTGGTGCTTGCTTCAATCCATATAGGGCTTTGTGTTATCTACATACCATGTTCTTATTGTTATTATCAAAAAATCCTTCTAGCTATTCTATGTAGACTTCCTCTTCTAGCATTCCATTCAAAAATGTAGATTTAACATCCATCTGATAAACTTTGAAACCTTTGTATGTAGCATAAGCAAGTAGAGTTCTTACTCCTTCCATTCTTGCAACAGGAGAAAATGTCTTCGCATAGTCAATTCCTTCTTTTTGTGCATATCCCTTGCAAACTAATCTTTCTTTATTTCTTGTGACTTCACCATTTTCATATAAATTGTTTTTGAATACCCACTTGATACCAATCACATTCTTGTCTTTTGGTCTAAGAACTAGATTCCATGTTTTATTCTTCTCTATCTATTGAATCTCTTCTTTTATTGAATAATCTTAGCTTCTTGTGGAGTATCCATGGAATATAACTTATTCACTTTTTGCATGAAACTTCCCATTCCTACCATCTTTAGGAATATAACACTTGCTTCCAAATACCTTCAATTATTTTACATTCGGTGGATATCCATACCATAGTTCAAAAGGTGTTGAATGAGTACCTTTCTTCATTTGCACATGGTTCAAGGTATATACAACAATACTTATAACTTCTCTCCAGTATTTCAGAGCAACATTCTTCTCCATCATAAGTGTTTTGGTATAGTCCATTATAGACCTATTTCTCCTTTCAAGAATCCCATTTTGTGGAGGGGTCCTGGTGTAATACCCCAAAATTGGCTCATTGCCATGATCACCAATTCTGGTCTATTTTGATCAATCGTAAGACCCATTCTAATAGGCAATTCTCATTTTGATTGTTGCTACTTGACTTAATTGTCAAATGCAAGAAACCCTAATCTACATTCATCATACTTATTATTTAATTCCTATAGTATTTATCCATATTAGTTGCATTGAACCTATTTGATTTAAATTTAATTTAATCTAAAGTATTTATACTTTATTAAATTAAATTATCACCTAAAACTAATGTACTAAGGGGTTAAATTTATTTAATTTAACAATTGCGCTTATTTTAATTAATTAAATATGATTATTCAATTAAATGGAAAATGCATTTATGAGATCATATCTCACTTATTAAATTAAATAATATCTTCAAAATTTGCTCTTCAGTTCAAAAAGGGAAACTCTTTAGTTAACATGAATTAGAAAAGGAATGAAATCCATTAATTCCTTATTTCACTCATGGAAAGCTCAGTTAACTCCCCTTTCTTAAGGAAGTTTCCATTCTAACTGAATCTCCTCTTGATCTCAACCATTCATCTGAATTGATCTTGACCATTGATCAATTTCAAGAAATCTATTTGAGGGACTCATAATTCCTCATCAAGGAGGTTGGATTTTATTTCTATCAAATTGTTGTTGCATTTTGCACTCACATAGCTCATTGCTATCTTTCATACATTTCTTAGCTTAATTTGATATAGTTTTAGAAATGCATACATTTAGCCTAATTTTTCTTTACATGTTCTTAGATTAAAATGCATATCTCATTCTAGAATACTTTTCACATTCATTTTAGATTAATTTCATTCAAAATCCTTCATTCTTAGAGGGTCTAGTTGCTTACATCTCAAATCTGAGGATATCTAATAAGAAAAATCCCTTTAGATAGAAGGCAATAGGTCATCTTGTTGGATTTGTTTCAACTAAACAATCTCATGTTCATCTTGGGATGAATCTACATACAAAGACCATGTTGAAGTGTGTGTGTTAAATAGAGGCCACATATCCATGCATACATTTCTAGCGCCCACCGTGGTGCCAAGAAAATCAATTTCTTAGGCCTTCTTTACATTTTTAAATTAATTTTCAAGCTTTATGTTCATATAGTTCCGTACAAATTCTGGAATCTTCATGCGAGATAATCAATTTTTTGCACGAGGATTTTGAATTCTCACATGAAGACTCTTTTCTATTCATGCGAGAAAGTGCCTAAGCACACAAGTCTTTGGGTGACACCTTATTTCTTTGCACGGGTTGTAAAAGGATTTTGCATGGCTTTGCCAAAGATCTTGCGCAAGATCTTGTAATAGAAGCCTCTGTTTTAAGTGTTTTTACTTAAAAATTTACTCGATTTCCTTAACGTACTTTTCTTGGAATCTATTTTGATTTGGTTTTCTGATTCTTTTTCTGTAGCTTAACTATTATTTGCAGGACAATTTGTAAAAGACTCCTCATAAAACCCATTCAAATATGGACTAACTATTTTCTTGCAAAACGATTGGCAAAGACATATTTGTCGAAGACAATACTTAAAACCCACAAAAAAATGTGTCTTCTCTATATTTTTTGTGCTTCTCTTGCTCTTCATCCTGATGATGGATCACGTAGTGTGATTCGAAACGTTGATGGTAAAAATCTTAACACAATCAAATCTAGAAACACACCAGTACAATGTGTCTTCTTTTCTTGCTTTTCAAACTAGATTAAATAGGGCTTGTGAACTTCTTAGGGTACAAGACAGAAGAGTAGGGGATTATGCTCTTCACCACTTCGAGGTCATGACCAAGGGTGCATAAAAAATCTAGACACTTTTGAAAGATGGCATTCTAAGGGAGGCAAGTAGCTTAGTGGTTCTCTAGTGCTTGTTCTCTTCTATGATAAGTTAGCTTAGTGGTCTAGATTGATTAAGCTAAGTGGGTAATCAATCTATTTTCTGTGTTTAGGCAAGGAAATAGGGTAGATAATTATGGTCTTTCCCCTTGAAGGAAATCAGAAACTCAGACCATTAAATCTAGACCACCAGTCCATGTCAATCCTTTAGAGGGCTTGTTAGACTGATCCAACCTCTAGGAATGACCCAATTGAGCACACTCCTTTTGCTAGAGATTCCAACTCACTATAATCAAGATGCTTTGTAGAGAGAAAGACTCCAATGCTGGATTAATTTCTTTACCTTGATTCTTGATATTGCATATCAAGGGGAAGCTCTATCTGTGCACTGGTCAGCGTTGGCCCCTAGCTTGCTAGGCAAGTAGTGTGCACTTTAAGATGCTAGTGTGGGTTGTTGGTCTCAACTCCGCTTGCGAAGCCACCAAGAATTAATATGAACAGAAGCCAAGTAAAAATCTTTAGTTAGAAGCTACCTAATTCACCTGCGAAAGGAGGCATAATCTTTGTGCAAGGAGGAGGAAGAATCTCTCATGTAGAACTCACCATAGGCATGCTACTAGATGTTTGAAGGTGGTATACATGCTCATCCCCTACCACGAGGGTGCTCATTTAGTGTATACTATAGAGTCCTTTGAATATACCAAAAACACGGGTGCCCATGGCTGTGTGAGGTACATGCATGCACATAAGATGTAGGAAAAAGGTTTTTCCTTCTCTACCAATTTTTTTTTAGGGATAAAAGCATGTTTTTTCTCAAGTCATAAACAAGTCCAAAACTATCTACAAAAAAAAAAGGTCAAGATTCCCCTATCTTGTTGAGTTGCTTTGTCCTTGGTAGGACTGTTTTCGACTATTGCTTGTTTCCCACTATCTTGTTCAAAAATTTTGCCTTGGTTGAAGCTTAAACATCTATCCAAACAATTTCTTAGAGTTCAACTTGATGTCTATCCAACAAATTTGTCCAGTTATGTTGTCTAATCTGTCCAAACAATCGAGAAATCTCTTCAAAATCCAACATTGTTGTTAATCTGGTCCTAATTTTTGCACACAGACTTGTACTTTCTCGCGTGAGAATTTATCTTTTTGTGTGAGCCGCTTCAGGTCTTCATGTGAGATTTTATGTCCACCCATGCGAGATCTTGCCACTATCTTAACTATCTTGTCATTTCTTTACATGAGCCAGAGAAACAATTTGCACAAAATTAAATTACTGGTATGAGTCTTCGTGTGACTCAATGAAATTCCTTGCGTGGATTGCAAAGAATCTTCATGCGAGACCTTACTCTATAACTATCAAATCAAGCTCATTTGACCAATCTACAATCTCCATTTAGTTTGCTACCTACATTGAGTTGTCCTTTCTCTGTCTGTACACAGTCTTGAACATTGACATTTAACTTAACCAAAGATTTGTGATATGAATTTTGAATAGTCTTGTCCTTTAGCTCTTTGGATTCTCATTCTTTAGTGCTTGTCATACTCCATAACCTTGGGCTGTTCTAGCCTTCAAATCAGACTATTTGTGCCTTAGTATACAATGTTCTCGTCTTACCCTATTGAGACTTAGTCTTAGTACAGTTGTTGTCTAGGTTCTTGCTTTTTATCCTTGTCTATGACTGTTGCAACTAGGAGAAGCAACATGTTTTATCCTCTTAGACTTAGGCAAGGTCATGCTAGGGGTCATTATCATGGTAGAAGTTGCTTACCTTTTGTTACAAAATTTGCATCTAGTTCATCTAGTGAGGTGCCTTCATGATCTCCCTCACCTATTTAGGAATCCCAAATTCAGTGAACATTTTCCATAAACCTGCAACAAATTTAGAATCCTTTGTATCAAGAGGATACTGAGATAGGTATAGGTCCTGTATTCCCAAACATGATGTTTGAATCCTTTTTCAAAGGATCTTTTGAGATACAACACATTGAAACTAAACATGTTCCTACAATGACTAATCATGAACCTAAACATGGTAGTCATAATCGACATCAAGAACCACTTAGGAATGACAAAGAAAAAGAGAAAGACCATGACATCGATGAGGAATAGGAAGAGGTGGAAATACTCCCTAAACACATTGCAAAATTTTGGCAAGACAAAAACTTTGAAAAGGTCATGGAAATCCTACTCAATGAAGAGAAAGAAAAGTATTTTCTCAAACTTTCCCAAGAAGGAGCATGGTTTCCTTCTCATTTCAATGCGGAAACTATTATCACACTTGAAGAAGAAACTGAGACTTCTAAACTCCAAAAGAAATTTAAAATTATGCAAGACCAATTGGCTCAGGTGATGCGTGAGAAAGAGAAACCCACAAAAAAATACACATTGGATGCTCTCTTTCCATTTCCATTTCCTTTTCCACGAGGTGTAGACCTACCCAAGTATGCCAAATACTTTGGTAACACTAATCCCCAAGATCACTTACGAGAATTTGGTATTTTTTCTATGTATTTTATACACAATCAAACTTACCTCATGCATTTATTCCGAAGCCTAGGTGGTCAGGCTTTAGACTGGTTTTCACATTTACCTCCTGGTATCAAGAGATTTGATGAAATTGCCAACTTATTTGTTTAGAAATATTCTCATAACATTCAACATCCTATCAACATTCAAAATTTATGCAACCCTTAAGTAAAAACTTGGAGAACCTTTTCTCACATTCCTCCAACAGTGGAGACAACTGTACACTAAGTATTCTCGCAAAATTCTAGAAATGGAGAAGCTTGATATTTTCATTGATAACCTCCTACTTGATTTTAGATATAGAGTCCAACTTCAAGGTCCACATAAATTTGAAGAAATGATCACACAAGCTATTCCTATCAAGGAATTTATGGTCAAGAAAGGTGAACTCACTCTTTAGAGAGACATAAAACAAGGTTCCACTTCCAACAGGGATAAAACCAAACATGTCAACAAGAATCGAGAAATTGTACATGATGGAGTTGTTGACAACGTCACCCCCAAATCTGCTAAAATGGCATTTAATCTCACAGATGACCTCAAAGTGGCCAAAAAATTTGAGAAATCTATTCTTGACAAAGAGACATCTAGAAACAAACAAAGAAACTCATGGGCCACACACCCCAAGCGAGAATATACACCCTTGGGAGAACCTTTGGATGTGGTTTACAAACATTGCTACAACATAAGCTTATTTTACCAATGGACAATCCTCATCCCTATGATCCACAACCACATCCACCATGGTGGAATGAAATCTCATTCTATGAGTATCACCAAAATAAGGGACACAAAACTAGCAATTGCATAAACTTGCACCATAAAGTTCAAGACATGATTAATGCTAGTGACCTTGTGGTAGATGGACATAACAAAAACTCAGATCACAAGACGTTCAAAGATTCTTTCTCACATTATGAAAAAGGAGAGACATAAAAACCACAACCTAACAACAAGGTCAACTATGCATATTCCAATAATGACAATGTGATCAACATGGTTGAACCTATGAATTTTGAATACTACGACATTATTACCATTAAGGGCAAACAAGATAATGACAAATCCAAGACACCATTTTCCTTGAGGGGCCCTACTCCCAACACAATGGATAATGCACCCTCTCAACACCGTGCTAATGCTGTCACTAGCTCTTGCCTCAAGTTGGTGCTCAAAGGCCCTGTGCTTTCTGCTTTTGATCTTGAACAACACAAAGACAAAACACTTGCTGGTCCATCTAGAAAAGATGAAAAATGTATAATGAACTTGATAGAAACTAGTTATAGTGTTCTCAATCAATTAAAATGAACTAATACTTAGATTTCCATCTTTGAGCTACTTAAAATCTTGCCTGCACATAGGCAGATTCTGGACAAAGCCCTCATTGAGGAAAATGTTCCTCAAGATCTTGATCTTAAGTGATTTCAATCTATGGTAGGTCACTTGACCTCATCTTATCTTATGACTTTCTCTGAGGAGGAGGATAACTCGCTAAGTCACCCACACAATCAACCTCTACACATCGAGATTATGATCCATCAGACACGTGTTCATCGAGTACTCATCGATAATGGTGCTGGCCTAAATATTGTCTCTACCACTTTCCTTAGACAATTGAATTATTATGAGGACTCTATTGATCCTCGATGAAAGATCACTATCAAAGCGTATGATGAAGTAGAACAAAAATCTCTAGGTCTTTTTGTTTTACCCATTCATGTTGGTCCTGTAGAGAGGGATATCACCTGTCAGGTAATTAACATTCCCTTGGCTTACAAAATTCTATTAGGATGGCCATGGATACATGAGATGAATGTTGTACCATCCAAATACCACCAATGCATCAAGTTCTCATTTCATGGCTCTGAAGTCACTATTCCTGCAACTACTAGCTATACCTGTAATATGCTCAAGGCTGCTGCAACTTTTGTCCCTACTAACTGTGAATCCACTGATTATCATAAGAATAAGCTAAAACAAATTGAGCTCTCATTCAAACTAAAAGAAAATAGCACGGGAGAGTATCAAATTGAACTAGTGCTATCATTGACATCTCTTCTAGAATCTCCTCATCATTATGGGAGACCCTCAGAGGCAAAGACGCTATTTGTACTGACACCTCAGACCAAGTATAATGCCACTTTTGTTAAGGCTATAGTGTCCCTAGAGGATGAAAGTGAAAATAGAGCTATTGCAACCTGGCTTTATAAAGAAGAGGCTCCCATAGACTTAATGGAGCAAGCTCAAGAAATCATTCTTAAGAAATATGGGCCTAGTCTCCAGCTTATGAAACATTCTGGTTACAAGGGAACTGGCCCTATTGGATGTAATAAAAATGGCCTAATTGATCCTATCAAAGCAACAACTTGAAGCAACAGTAATACAACTAGCCTAGGATTTAAGAAAATTCCTTTCCATTTGGGACAAAATAAATTCATACCAACACTTGAGAGTTCATCTGGAAATGAGTCACAAGCTAAGTCAGATACTTGATTGGAAGAATCTAATGATGAGGATTCCTATCCTCATCCTATTCCTCATGATCTTGCTAATTTCTTCACAAAGCCAGATGACTTTGTGCCACGTGTTAGCACCATGGATGTTACTAGTGACTCTTCTGGGGACAATACTGACCAACTTAAATATCATTCAGAAAAGGGAGAATCTAGTTAGTCATTACATATTGAGTATTTGTGTAAGAACCCAGAGGATGAAGGTGACTATGTTTGTATCATTTTTGGAGAATTCTATAGTCTCTCACCATATAGTATTGATTCTAAAAAATATGATTTTGAATCTCTTTTAGAAGTGACAACTGATAAAGACATTGACCAAGTGCATGTTTATGAAAACCAAATTGAAGCAGATGAAATGTCTAGGGTTAGGTCACATGGGTCTGATCCAACTAGTGTCCTAGAGTTGTCAATTGTTGATGTTCATACTTAGAGGTGTTTGAACACATCTATGGATGAAGTCGTCGTAGGTCTCAAATTGCTGGTCCAAGCACTTAATGACTATACTATGAACGCAATTGAACTAGCTGCCACTCTCTCACTCACACATCTTGAGCTTATAGATTGGAACCCTAATGCATCCAACAAAGTCCCCACATTCTAGAATGACTATGCTCTCACCTATTACCTAAATGCTATCAAACCTATAATGTTTTCCACCAATGAGCAAAGTGTCAACATGATTGAGGCTGACATCAAATATCTCAAGCATACAATTAAAAAGAAAAAATGTAAAAGGTCTGATGGTGAAAACCACATTGTGGCAGTGTTGAAACCTTAAAAAGTAAAAGAAAAAGATGTATCCAAAGGTGAAAACCTCTATGAGGCACCCGCGGATGAGATATTTGATGCACTTCCTACTCACTTTAAGGAGAGATCATTAGTGTTGATAGAGCCAATGCAGCTAATTAACTTGGGCACAGAAAATAATCCTCATATGATACATCTGGCACAGACATTGTCACTTGAACAAAAGAAAGAATTCTTCTTCTTTTTCAAAGGAAAGAAAATCAATTTTGCTTGGACATACTCTAACATGCTAGGACTAGATCTTGAACTTATCATGCATCACTTGTCCATAGCACCAGGCATCAAACTAGTTAAACATAAGTTTCAAAAGATGCATCTTCATGTTGCATTGCTCGTGAAAGTGGAACTAGAGAAACTTCTAAAAGTTGGTTTCATTCATGCAATTGACTATGTTGAATGGATATCCAATATTGTTCTAGTTTCCAAGAATGATAAATCTATTAAGGTTTGTACTAACTTCTATGATCTTAACTTGGCATGTCCTAAAGACAAATTTTTGCTCCCTAATATTGATATGATTGTGGACATGATAGTTGGATATGAGATGCACTCACTTATGGATGGTTTTTCTAGATACAATCAGATAAAAATTGCACCAGAAGAGCAAGAGAAAATGTCTCACATGTACATGGGGAACCTTTTGTTGGAATGTAATGCCATTTGGGTTGAAGAATGCTGGTGCTACATATTAGCAAGCTATTACTACAATTTTCCATGATATGATGCATAAGACCATGGAAGACTATGTTGATGATACCTTGGTCAAAAGTGCTAAATGCAATACTCCTCTGCAACATTTGGGGCCCATCCTAGATCATATGGAAAAATTTAGTCTTTGACTCAATCCTAAGAAATGTGCATTTGGTGTCACATGAGGAAAGTTGTTGGGATACATTGTTTCTACAAAAGGAGTTGAGATAGATTTGGAGAAAGTACAAGCAATAATGGACATGCCACCACCTTAGAATATTAGTTAGATGAGAGGGAAATAGGGAAGGCTCCAATCTATTCATAGGTTTATCTCACAATTGGCAAATAGATCACAACCCTTCACAAAAACCCTACATAAGGGTGTAAAGTTTAATTGGAGCCAGGATTATGAGCAAAGCTTAACACAGATCAAACAATATCTTGTCAATCCACTCATCTTGATGGCTCCTATCCATGGGAAGCCTTTTCTTTTATACATTTCAGCAATTGAAATGTCTCTAGGAATCCTATTGGCTCAGGAAGACAATGACAACAAAGAAAGGGCTATTTATTACTTGAGCCAGCCACTGATCTCTTATGAGAAGAACTATAGCATTATTGAGAAATCTTGCTTGATAGTTGTCTTTGCTTTCCAGAAGTTGAGACACTACATGCTTGCCCACACTATGCGGCTTCTGGCTAAAATAGATCCACTAAAGTACTTGCTCAGTAAGGCAACTCTCACAAGAAGATTGGCTAAATGGGTTATGATCCTTAGTGAGTTTGACATCCAATACGTTGAATGCAAGGCTATCAAGGGACAAGTAGTTGTAGATCAGTTGGCCAATGCACCAATACAAAGTCTTATGCCAATGAACATTGATTTTCTAGATGAGTTGATTCTGAAACTCACGCACCACACATGGGTCATGTTCTTTGATGGGTCCTTCACACAACAAGGATCAAGTGTTGGATTACTCTTTATTACACAATAGAGGTACTCATTGCCCAAAGCATACAAGATTCTATTTCCTTGTACAAACAACATTTTTGAATATGAGGCTTTGATCAATGGCATGAAAATTGTGGTCGTATGGAGGGTGGATTAGTTAGACATATTTGGTGACTCTCAGCTTGTCATCAACTAGGTTAATGATCTGTATCAAACAAAGGATGAGAAACTAATTCCTTACAAGTGCATGGTTAATGACTTAAAGAATTATTTTGCACACATTACTTTCCAGCAAGTTCCATGCGTAGATAATAAAGTGGTTGATGCTATGGCTACTTTGGCCTCCCTACTACATAGGACTAAAAATGAACTCTGACACAAATTCTTGGTGGAAGCATTATATTACCTAGCCTATTACACCCCTAATTCCAAGATGATCTATTCTATTGTTGGACAAGATTCATCCTGCTACCACCACATTTATTCCTATCTCCATAATCACACCATTCTAGAAGGACTAACCCACAATGAGAAATGTTACCTAATCCGTAATGCTTCACATTATGTCATTATTTCTAACAATCTATAGAGGAGAGGTCTCAATGGAACACTCCTTAGATGCTTAGAACTTGAAGAGTCTAAACATGCACTAATTGATGTTCATGAGATTATTTGCAAATCTCACTCCAATGGCCTGACACTAGCTCGTAAACTCCTTAGAGCTGGTTACTATTGGCCTAAAATGGAGCAACAAGCTATCAAGTATGCTAGATCCTACAAGTAGTGTCAGCTACATGGGAATCTGATCCATGCTTTAGCTAAAGAGTTGATTCCCTCTATTACAACATCACTATTTCAATAATGGGCCTTCGAGTTGGTGGGACAGATCCACCCAACCTCTTCTAATGGACACAAGTTCATTATCATGTCTATAGATTACTTCACAAAGTGGGTAGAGACAGTACCTCTCACAGTCACCGATGGAAAAACTCTAACACTTTCTATCACAAACTGCATCATTTGTAGATATGATGTACCATCCTCAATCATTACTAACAATGTTGGAAAATTCAAGAATAAAGACCCCAAGGAACTATGCAAGAAATTTAAAATCACACAACATTGGTCTTTCATTTATTACCCCTAGGGTAATGGCCAAGTTGAGGCATCCAATAAGAAAATCTTCAAAATTCTTCATCCCATAGTTAGCAACTCAAGGAGAGACTAGCATCTCTAGATTGACCCAACCCTATGGGTGTATACGACAAGCATCAAAACTATAATAGGCATGACTCATTTTGCTTTGGTGTATGGAATGAATGTTGTGCTTCCATTAGAAGTCGAGATTCCCACCTTGAGAATCTCTATGAAGGGCCTTATTACTGATGATGACTACAAGATAGCTTGGCTTCAAGAGCTTTTGTTACTGGATGAACAATGACAAGTGGCATGTGATCATTTATGAGCATATCAACAATGAATTTCAAGAAGCTACAACCAAAGGGTCAAGCCACATGGCTTCCAGCTGGGTGATCTTGTCCTGAGAGAAAACCCTAAGAATCAACAATAATGCATCCAAAAAGGGAAGTTTGAACCAAACTAGCTTGGTCCTTACATTATTACAGTAGTATATGGATCTGGTGGTTACCAGCTTTCCACAACTGAAGGAGAAGTGCTCAAAGAACCTGTCAACACTCTCCACCTAAAGTAGTTTTATAGTTTATCTGATATTAGTAGCCCTTTGTACATATCTACATGTCTTGAAAAAAATCCTAAAAATCAAAAAAAGTCTTATAAAAATTGTTGCCCTGGTAAAAACCTAACAATAGACACCTTAGTAACACCAAAAAAAAGAAGTGAAAAATCTCAAAAATACAAAAAAAAAAGAAAAAGAAAAAAAAAAACCAAAAAAATTGAAAAACAAAGAAAAGTACCATTGATGAAAACCTAGAAACAGGCATCATGGTACCAAAAAAAAAAAGAGAAATCCTACTAAGAAGGTGAAAACCTAGTAACCAAGTGCCTCTTGTTCCCAATACTCCATCTTGCAGCACATTTTCTACCTAGTCTATACAGTCACTTTCATGCTTTTGCTTTCCCACTTTTCCTACTTTCTACTCATGTATCCGTAGATTGAGTCTTGTCATAGCTCAGGGGCATTCCCCTTCAATGTCACTCCTTTTGAGGTTCTTCTCATAGAATCTCTTTCATGAAAGTCACCAGTGGTCCTCACTATGTCTGCCTACTATTGCTAGTGTCACTCCTTTCGAGGTTCTCCTCATAGAATCTCTTTCATGATAGTCACCAGTGGTCCTCACTACATCTGCTTACTATCACCAATAACACTATTTTTGAGATTCTCCTCATAGAATCTCCTTTGTGATAGTCACTAGTGGTTCCCACTGTGTCTACCTACTATCACCAATATCTCTCATTGTCAAAATTCTCCTCATATAATCTCTTTCACAACAGTCACCAGTTATTTTAGCTATGTCTTCCTATTGTTGCTTGGGTCATGTCTCTAGATCCCCTTATGGAAGATATCTCTTGCATAAGTCACTAGTTGTCCTGGCTATGTCTATCTATTATCACTCAGTCCTCCTTAGGTTTTTCATTGTGAGGATTCCCCTTTGCCCTCAATCACCAATCATTCTAACTATGTTTTTCTACTGTTGTCACCCTATTGAAGAGATTTCTTTTAAGCATGTTTTGGACATTGACACTTGACACCAATCCCATGAAAAATAATAGTTTTGACACAACTTACTTGTTTGGATATTGTGAGCTTTTTCTTTTTTTACTTTTTTTTCACTTTATCATGTCCCTTCGAGTAACTCGATGATGTCAATTTTGATTAGAGAAGTAATGACTGAGAGCATGATCTTTTCTTTGCTTTTTGTTTGCAGTTTAGTTCCAATTAGTTGACATATTCCTATGAGAGGAGTGTCCACTATAAGAGCCTCCATCTCACATTGGATGGAAAGGTGTACCTCAACTCCTTTTATATGAGTACATCAGTAATGTTGGTACTTCTCCTTGTCTGTTGGAGTGAACTCTTCATGCTACAGTAATATCTAATACTTGTCCTGTTAAGTGAATGTATGGGTCACTACGAGTACAAATTACAAATGTTTCCCTAGGATACAGATGCAAAGGTCATTGCAAACATACTATTTGTTGATCACTTAGCATAAGAAGGATCTTCTATGTGTTTGGTGTGCTTGTCATGCAAATGACATTCTAGTCATCCTAGCATTTATGCTTTGATGCTTATGTTAACTTGCTATATTAAAAGAGACAAATGTTCTAGTCATTTTGGCTTCTTGTACCTCGAATGCTTACATTTATTCCCAACAAACTTATAACATATGGTCTATTCATATTCCCATGATTGCAATGTCAGTGGGAATTGTATAACATATGAGCTTTGTTCTATATCTAGTGATGCTAAATTATTGAGGCTCAATAACCAGACCTAGGGTTGCATTTAACATAAGTCTTGCATTACATGCTTCACTTGCATAAACATGCAATTTGGTTGTGATTCTATTTCTCCCCTATGTGATAAAGGATTCAGGGCATCTTCAAACATGTTAGGTTTCTCTACAACTGCACAAGCATTTGGTTTTTTGATCTGTGCTCCTCAATGGAATACCTATCACTGTCAAGCAAAATATGCAACATATACATGAGATGTCAGTCCATTTCCATATGCATTGCATTCATATACTCATAATATCTACTCTACATGCTCATAATCACATCATATCAAACTAAAACATACATGTCATAATCATATATTGATATCTCATGTACATCAAAGTGAGGTAGACACAGATAATGACATATACACAATGATACTCGGCTCAAAATCTTGTATGTATATCTATCAAAAAAATAGGTTATTACAAAAATGAGCACTGCTCGAGTGTTATTGATCAATATGATACAAAATGGTGCTGGCACACCAATCGATGCATAGCCAAAGATAAAAATCAAGAGCTAGGAACATAGCATCTAACTCTATTCTATACCCTCATCTCTAGGAGGAGCAGGAGTAGTAGGTGCAGGAGGAGGTGGTGGCATGTCCAGTCTCATAGGAGGTCATGCACCTCCAAACTCTTGCACATATTGTGAAAAGTGTTGTACCTATAGAGCCTCATCAAGAACCACTATTGAATATGCAACAAAATAGTACATTTCGCAAGCTAACTGTAAGTAGACCTCATCCTATAGCATCTCTACCCTCTGTTCAACAATCTCGTTACACTCTCTCCATTGATCAATCTCCCACTGCTACTTTGCTAGTTGTGCATCATGGACAACTACCTGTATCTATAGCTCTCCCAACTACTGGGAGGCCACATGAATCCACTCTCTGTAATGCCACACTATATCATACACTCTAGTAGCAGGCTAGTCTAGCATCTCCTCATCTAACAACTTGGGTGCTTTCTATGGTGGTGCCTACTACTAAGGAGCCTCCTGTGGTGGTGCCTACTCCTCTGTCCTTAGCCTCCATCACTGACCCTACAATGTGCCACTACCACTTGCACCTATGTCTGATCCCATTTGACATGGGTTAATTTGTACCTAGTGTACCCGATGCCAAACATGTGGCTATGGCTACTCCTGTTGCTAAGGTACCTCCTGCTATGGAGGTGCCTGTCTCTGACCCTACCCTACTCTCCCAAGTGGGTCTATGAATCTTGGGAAAGGGTGACTAATCAAATATGCCTAGTATGCAGGTGTCATCCCTACATCAACAATGTCGGGGAGGTAGTCCCACTATGTCACAACCAAGTTGCATGCATCTATCATGGATTAGCTTGGGTCCAATCATGGTGGCCACCCTCACTTTACATCCCTTGCTAGTCTGGCATAGGTGCAGTACTCATATTAGATGTCTTGTGGTTGGCCATACTACTACCACACTCATTAAATCACAAACCACTCTGTGATCTGTGATGTTCGGCCCAACAGTGGTCATGAACAAAACATCCAGCCTAGCTCCCTTAGGGCATCATCCCAATCTGTCATCTCTCACTAGAGCCTCCATACAATGGAGACCAAGTCATCGAGATGAGTCTACAAGTGCTCTATCTTACCCATGAAGACCTGGGTAATTTGACCCCGATACCTATAGATATACAGCTCCATTGGCTCTCGAGTCTCCTCATGAATGGGCCTACATACAGGAAGATGTTGCCATGCCCAGATCTATAACACATAAACTCCTATTGCCATAGTCTTCTTCCCATGGAAGACTATCTCGTGCATCTCATGGAATATATGGGCTAGCATGCACTGACCCCACCCAAATATCTTAGGGGTCTCTACCATCTAGTGAAGCATGACCCCCCAACCACACTCTAAGCCATGTTGTCCCCTATTTGGAACTAAAAAGTAACTTAGGAAGATTGCTAGCACTGATCCCAATCTGTGTGTCTGTCCATAGGTATGAACAAGCTCATACTAACTGATGGCTTGACCCCTCTATAGCTCCCTCTTGACCATAATCGATAGTGCCTCTGTACCTACTTGGGGCACCACATCATATACCACCCGTGCTCCATGAAATGGGATCCTCAATATCCCTCAAATGTCCTCTAGGGTAATGGTCATCTCCCCTACTGGAAGGTGAAAGGTGTTTGTCTCCGAATGGAAACATTCCACCAAGGCTGTGAGTAGGCCGTGATTCACCAGCACTACTAGGATCTGACATAGAGAAGACAACCTCAATCGAGCAATATGTGCCCTATCTACATCATCAAGACTCCCAATCAACGCTCTGTAAGGTGGGTAATGTGATCTAAATGACACATCATTGAAGACTTCCTACACACACAACCAAAAACAACAAAAAATGATTAATACTAGGTCGAAATGGCCGAATAATGCAGATAAAAATATAAATTTTATGCCCAAAAAAGAAAATTTCACACTCGGTTGTCACAGATTTTCACACAAAGGCATCAAGTTCTCACACAAAGATCTTGAAACCTTGCGTGAAGTTTCATTTCTTTTTGTGAAGAATATTTTCCTCATGTGAGAAAGGACAGTCTCGTGTGAGACATGACATCTCGTGTGCAAAGATCAAGAGAAACTTCTCATTCTTCGCATGAGAGGTGGGTATCTCCCGTGTGAAAAACCCACCACTGCACATGAAGAAATAGAGGATCCTATTTCTTCGTGTGAGAAAGGATAGTCTCATGTGAAGACCAATTGAGAAAGTCCTAAAATGTGCTAAAAATTTAATAAATGACATCAAAATATGTGAAAATGAAAGTATGAAGTTGGGATATCGATGACTCACCGGAGGTCCATAGTTTGTTGGTCAGTCGTGTCGTCGAGAGTGCTCAAAATGATGATCTCACACATTCACTACCATCTTCCTCTCAGAGCTACTATTCACAAGAGACAAAATGCATAAATGATTTGAAAATGACCCCTTGGGCTCTTATATAGTTGTTGACCTAATTTTTCAAAGTGCTTCAATTTGTGCAAAAATCACCCTTGGCTAATTTGACCATTCTGGATCCATTTTCGGGATCGAATTCAAAATTTGGCACACCTAAGTGCCTCAAAAATGCATTTTAAAAATTTGGGGACCAACGCAATTGAATGCTTGTGCAATCTAAAATTTTCTAAAATTTTAGAATTCTTAGAATCTGTTCAGCTCTACATTCTTCATGTTTTCAAGATTCATTTTGGAAATAGTCAAGTCTAGTCAATTGTGCTCAACTCTAGTCAATTCTTTTGTCAAACTCGGTTGTTTGGACCTTGAAATCATGCTAGCTTGAGTCCAATTTTTCTTTTGATCACTCTGCTCTCTGTTGTATTTTGCTACATCTTGGATTTCTTCAGTCTCTCTTTATCTACTACTTCACATCATATTTCTATTGTTTCATCCTTCGATTTTGCTCCCAAGGGGGTAGGATGATTACATCATTGAACTAAACTTCAACTTGTTTTGAATCTCATTGCTTGTGGCATCTAGTTCCCATCTTATGTTCTCATCACTTGGGGCATATTATCCCCCCTCTTTCTGGCATCTTTGTCATCTATTTCGTCTAGTCATTAGTCGATTATAGGTATCAAGATAGTCTAAACCCTTACTTCTAAGGATCAAGCCTCATTCTGGGGATGATTCTATGACTCATAACTAGATCTTATTTAGGTATCTAGATGTTCTATCTAGATCCTTAAAGATTAAGCTCCATTTTGGGGATAATCTTTTAAATGCTTATCAAATTTCAGGTATCTAGATGTTCTATCTAGATCCTTAAAGATTAAGCTCCATTCTAGGGATAATCTTTTAAATACTTATCAAATCTTAGGTATCTAGGTGTTCTATCTAGATCCTTAAAAATTAAGCTCCATTCTGGGGATAATATTTTAAATGCTTATCAATTTTAGGTATCTAAGTGTTCTTCTTGGATTCCTTAGGATCAAGCTCTATTCTGTAGATGGTTCTTAAAAGCTTATCAATTGGTCTCTATATCATCAACTTCGAAACCAATCTCATCATTGCATCATGCTTTCTGATTTTCTTTGAATTGAATGCACTACTCACACATTCATTCAAAGAGGGGCACAATGTAATACCCCAAAATTGGCTCATTGCAATGATAACCAATTCTGGTCTATTTTGATCAATCCTAAGACCCATTCTACTAGGCAGTTATCATTCTGATTGTCGCTACTTGACTTAATTGTCAAATGCAGGAAACCCTAATTTGCATTCATCATACTTATTATTTAATTCCTATAGTATTTATCCATTTTAGTTGCATTGAACCTATTTGATTTAAATTTAATTTAATCTAGAGTATTTATACTTCATTAAATTAAATTATCGCCTAAGACTAATGTACTAAGGGGTTAAGCTTATTTAATTTAACAATTGTGCTTATTTTGATTAATTGAATATGATTATTCAATTAAATGGAAAATGCATTTATGAGATCATATCTCACTTATTAACTTAAATAATATCTAGAAAATCTGCTCTTTAGTCCAAAAAGGGAAACTCTTTAGCTAACAGGAATTAGAAAAGGAACGAAATCCATTAATTCCTTATTTCACTCATGGAAAGCTTAGTTAACTCCCCTTTCTTAAGGAAGTTTCCATTCTAACTGAATCTCGTCTTGATCTCAACTGTTCATCTAAATTGATCTTGACCATTGATCAATTGCAGGAAATCTATTTAAGGAACTCATAATTCCTCATCAAGGAGGTTGGATTTTATTGCTATCAAATTGTTGCTGCATTTTGCACTCACATAGCTCATTGCTATCTTTCATACATTTCTTAGCTTAATTTGATATAGTTTTAGAAATGCATACATTTAGCATAATTTTGCTTTACATGTTCTTAGATTAAAATGCATATCTCATTCTAGAATACTTTGCACATTCATTTTAGATTAATTGCATTCAAAATCCTTCATTCTTAGAGGGTCTAGTTGCTTAGATCTCAAATCTAAGGATATCTAATAAGAAAAATCCCTTTAGATAGAAAGCAATAGGTCATCTTGTTGGATTTGTTTTGAGTGAACAATCTCATGTACATCTTGGGATGAATCTACATACAAAGACCATGTTGAAGTGTGGGTGTTAAATAGAGGCCACATATTCATGCATACACCTGGGTGTAGATGTCTATCTTTTGATTCCTCTATCATTACAGAACATCTCAAACTCATCAATTCTCTTCCTCTATCTAATCTTGAGCATTTCAGGCTCTTACTTGTCTCTTTCTCAACTCTTTCCAAATACCACTTGAAAATTTGATAGGCATTAGATTTATGTTTCATAAACATGACTGTTATCATTGTAGAGTAATCATCAACAAATAGTATTATGTACTTATCTCCTCTATAACTTTGCACTTCAATTCATCCACATAAGTCATTATGAAAAATCTCTATTATTTCTTTAGAGGCATAAGCTTTACTCTTAAAGCTTGAGTTTGACATTTTTCCTAGCTAACATTGTTTGCACACTATATTATTAGGTTTCTTCAACTTAGGCAATCCTCTAAGTTTCTTCATGTTACTGATACTAACCAAGTTATCAAAATTAATGTGACATAATATCTTATGCCAAAACCATACATTATCAAATTTTGCACCAAAACAAGTATCATCCTCTATATCTAGATAGAACAAATTACTTCTAGTGTGATCACCTTTTCCAATTAGTTTCCCATTTGTGTCATATATCTTGGCATTTTTGTTTCCAAATTCAACCTTCCATCCTCGATTATTCAATTGTGACACAATTAACGAGTTATAATTTAGTCCTTCAACATAGTAATCATTGTCACATGAAATCTTGTCTATGAGTTTGATAGACCCTTTTCCTTTTATCAAGCATGGTGCATCATTACCAAATCTTACACTATTTCTATCATAACAAGTTAAGGTAATGAACTTTCTTTCGTCTCGAGTCATGTGATGTAAGTATCCACTGTCAATGATCCATCTATCATTCTTTTTCACACAAGTCACAAGTGTAGTTGCCTCATCTTCATAAAAAAATTTCTTCATTGAAACATATACCACTTCATTATCATGTTCATCAAAATCATCCCTGCCTTCTTCTTCAGCAATGTAGTATGACTCCTTTCCTTTATCTTTGTAATCTCTATTGTCATCTTCTCTTCTACTGTTATACTTGTTTCCTTCTTTGTAGTTCTTCTTCTATGTACATCTTGTACCAATATGACCAACTTCATTGCAATTGGAACAAATGATGGGTAACTTAACTTTGAACTTTCCTTTACCTCTATGAAATCTTCTTGCCAATAGTGCTTCCAATTGTTCAACATTTTCCTCATCTATATCACTATCACTGGATACATACCTTATCTTTCTTTTCTTCTTCTTCTACTTCACCTCATCAAAATCCTTTAATAACAACTTAACTTTGAAAGCAAACTCAAGACTCTTTGGTTTGTAATTGTCAAAGTTAGATAGCTCAAAAGTAGTGAGTCTACATAGTAGACCTTCAAGAGTTAAATTATTTCTTAGAATACATCTCAATTCTTGGATTTCAAAAGCTCTAATAGCATAAATAGGCAGTAATTTTCTTAGGACTTTACTTAACATAGTATCATCATCTATATGGCCAATAGATCCTCTTATTGCACTAACAACTTCTTTTATCCTAGCAACATATTGAGCAATATTTTCACCTTCTTCCATCCTCATATCATCAAACTTACATTTGAGACTCTCAAATTTGGCTTTTTGAACATTTTTGTCTCCTCCATATATGGTGTTCAAGGCATCCCACATTTTCCTTGCAATGTCATAGCCTTTGATATCATCAAATTTGGCATAGCTTAGGGTAAAGGAAATCTCCAACATTGTTTGCTTTTTTTCCTTCTTCTTCTTCTTTTTTCATATCTTCAGTAGTTAGGGCTCTAACTAGATCAACATGTTCTATTATAATGGTAGATTATGCATGATACCCAAGTCCTCTAAGGTGTAGCTTCATCAAACTTTTCCATGTAGGAAAGTTATCTCTATTGAGCTTGGGTACTTCTCTTTTAGACATCTCAATCTTTGTACTTCTAGTACTTTAAAACTAGTCCTTTTAAGCATATGGCTCTGATACCAATTGTTGGAATTACTTTAGAATAACTGAGAGGGGGTGTGAATAAGTTATCCAAGCTCTAGATGTATAAATAAAAATTTTCACAATTCAATGAACCCATAAAACATTCATACCCTTTCATGCATCCATTGTGCATTTACTAAAACTTGTATGTTACTGTCAAATTAGTTTGCAAAAGTGTAAAGCATAAAACACAACACATTCATCAACACACTTGACACAATGACTTATATGGAAACCCAATTTGGGAAAAACCACTAGTAACATGCTACTCCTTTTTTGCTCTTCTAAAGTGATACCCTGTGAAAGGCTAACCCTATTAAAGGTTACAATACACACTATTAAATGTGACTTTCTTAAGGGATTTCAATCACCCTATTAAAAGTAAGCCTTATTAGAGGACTTTAGGCTATTTAGTTGGAATACCACCATATTAAAGGATTTTCTAATGACTTTTAGGTCAACCTTACTCCAAAGTATTTACCCTAGACTGATACACTTGTTAGAGAGTAATAGTAGAGCTTTGATCTGATACAACTTAAAACATCTCTTGTAGATTACAGATCTTTGTTCAGTACTCAATTGTACTTAGCTTTCATACTTTATAGCTCTGACAACTTGTTCACCCTTTAAGTGTTCATCTATTTAAGCCTTCTTGCTTAACATGCCATTTTAGACTCTTCTCTTGAGTCACTTGATGAAGCAAAACCCTTAATTCCTTCTCCTCCTTAGGTTCTCGCACATGACACCAACCTATTTTGCTTCATGACTAGAAATTCCTATAAATAGGAAATTAGAATATTTTCCCACTTATTATCCATTGTCCAAATTATGGCTTTGGATGTATTAGGTAGGATACAATGTATCTAGCCCATATCTTGTCATTTCTAGAAACTTCTCCTAAAATCTATTTGAATTCACCTAAAAATAGTTCACATCAAATTTTTTTCCATCAGCTCATCAATTTTATCTTCCTCATGGTTAACAAGTTTCAAGAAAACATACTTTTTGGCTTAGATTTAGTGAATCTTTGATCTTTATCATAATGCAATAGCTCGACATTATCAACCTTCTAATGCTCGACACATATTGTGTTTCTTAGCATGAATTGAAAAATTGCTCATCATCAATTAAAGTTTGTTGGTACTCAACATCAACTAAAATTTAATCGGCATCAACTCTCTTTCTCAACATCCACTATATTTTACTTTTACTTGGCTCAAACTTGCTTTTTCCTCAGCTTACACTAACTTTTCTTGGCACCTACTATCTACTCAGTCAAGCTTAGCAGACAAACTTTTTTTAACTTATTCTTCTAAACTTTCTAAGTGTAGCTAGCCATTTTGTAACCTTAAGTAGATCATCAATACATCATGTCATTACTGTCTTAACTAATCCATGTACTTCATTTCATAATCATAGCTCAACCTTTTCTCTAGGTGCTTTTGTTACAATTAATTGATCAAATCCTCCTCATCAATCAACTAAGTGATAGTACTTGAATCTTATAAGCAATTGTCTTAGCAGTAAATAGTAGGTTTGACATCAGTGACAAAACAATAATTTAAGGACATAATCTTCTTCAATAATCTCCTTAACAATGTCTTTTTCAATGATCTTCATATTTCAAGACACAAAATGTCATACCTTTACCACTCAATGTATGTCAAGCTCACTTAGGTGATGTAGATAATTTCCTATATCTGTTGAGCATTCTAGAGTTTTCCAAGTTTAGAATTCAATTTCTATTGAATTCAATCAGGTGACAAAGAGAAGTTAAAAAAATATTGAATGTTAACTAAGATCACTCGATTAATGAAGGAGGAGTTGGATAGAACCAATGTTAACTAAGATTACTTGGTTATGAAAGGAACTTTGTGAAGATGTAGTTTTAAGTAAGTTCACTTGGTTAACATAGGAAAATCATTTCTAAGTTATTGTCTTCTAAGTAGGGGCTAACGTAGGATTTTCTTGTTTTGGCATATTGAGTTGAATAGATTTTTTTGTTGGTTCTAGCCAACTAAGCAGATAAATATTAATTATTCTAAGTTGTGTTCAAGTTGACTTGAGAATGTGTAAGATATATATATATATATATATATATATATATATATATATATATGGAAGGTCAAGTTGAGGATTGAATGTGTGTAAGTGAATAGAAAATTTGAAGATGCTTAGAGTAAGTGAATTAGAAGGATAAGTAGAATATTCTTGAGGAGTTGCAAAGATACATTCAATCAGAAAGGATCAAGTATACAAGCCATAATTGAGATCTATAATCAATAATTTAGTTGCATTAGAAATCAAGTCATCTCATTGTTACTCTCTAACCATTGTATTAGTGATCTAAATCTCTTAATAGAGTTGGCTTAAAAGGTATTTGTAAATCCTCTAACAAGGTGGAATTTCTAGATTGAGGTTTCTAAAGACCTCTAACAAGGCCACTCCTAATAGGGTGATTAAATCCTCCAATAGAGTTACATCTAATAATGTGGTTTGTAAATTTTAATAGGGTTGGCTCCTAATAGGACTCACTTCAAAAGAGTGAAAATTAGCAACTAGATGCAATTGGTGGGTTTTTCCAAATTGGGTTTCCACATTAAATCTTGGTGTCACTTTTGTTCATCCCATTTCTTTTATTAGTATGCAACTAAGTTAAGTAATTTCAATCATAGATAATATCTTAAGATTTACATATTAAGCATTTGTCAAGTTACAGATGTTATTTCAATGCTTATTGAGTTGCAACAATTGCTAGTGTAAATAGAGTGCTTGTGTGTTTTCCAAGCATCAATATTTTCAGTGAAGTTTGTGTTTTGTGATGACATATAAGGGTTTTAGGATTTATTAAGCTCTATCCCAACTCTAGTTGTGTGGTGAGTAACATTTATTGCCAAAAAATTATCAGTTGTGTCAATTGCATCATTTTCCTCTTCAATATTGTAGGCATGCTATATTAAATTTATTGGACTAGTAACTTGGCCATCCATATCTACATAGGGTAGAGTATTAAATTTGAACATGTGCCTTCTAGTGGACAACCTATCTACACCAATGTCACCATTGCGATATGTAGAATGTGTTGAATTAACTTATTATCTCTAAAAGTTGTTCCTAGAATGAATTCTAACTTAGTCAACTTTTAGTAAAATGGAAACACTCCTAGACAATGGAAAATACCTATGTTAGGAGTGAATCTCTAGGTTATTGGTTCGATCCTCTTGATGTGTCACTAATTTACTCTTTTCAATAGGAAAATAAACTTGTAGGGGAAAAGGGATAGAAGGATTTCTTGGCCTCACTTGATGAAACACTTCTGGGCAGCTAACACAAACTCAATATTGCAAAGAATCATTCAAATATAAATATTTCATAAGAAGGATACAATTCAAACAATATGTTAAGGGGAATGCTTACATTCACAATGTCACAACTTGAAAAGAGCTAAGTATCTCAACTTGTAACCTACATGAACAACTAGTTCTCACTTGCAATTAAGACTTAGACTAAAACTAGGGATGTAAAGAGTAAATCTCAAGAAATTCTATCAAATCATAAGCTTAAGTGACAAGAAGACACAACAAGGGTTCTAAGATTGTTCCTTCATTTAGATCTCAATGATCATTTGAACAATATTCATCTAGATTGACTGCAAAAATAAAGTAGTCTGCAAAGGAAAAGTATGAAGGACTCTTAGGAGATCTTGACAATACTATTTTGCATAAAAATTCAAAATTTCCAACCATTTCTCCACATCTTGGGAATCCTTAAATTGACCAAGATTGCAACAAGCTTCAGATTGGAGGGGTACATGTTAGAAAATCAATGGAAGAGAATAGATATCTCAAAGAATTACATTCACCATTAAGTTTTACATCTCCCATTATGGGTAACATCAAGAGAATTTAATGGGAAAGCCAAGTGTTACATGTCACAGAAGTACCTTAATTTCCCTTTTTTTCTTGAGGCATTCAAAGATTAAATCCACAACCATCCCCACTGACATAACATTAACCTTTGCAATTGCCTTAGACACAAAATCATATCCTTCTTGGTGATCATTCTATAGAAGTGATCTGATCTTATCTCCACCATCCCCATACTCAAATGCAAATTAGATATTCATTAAAATTGGGTCATTTGAATAACCAACTCATCCCTTTGATTGATTCCAATCCACATTGCTTCATTTTTACATTTATGCTGCACCACCTTGGGGTCAGAAATTAACTAACTACCAAGACATATCCACATGTTACAACATGATAGGCTGGGAACACCATCTTTTTGTTGATTTCACAAATGACTATCTAGAAAGGTTATATAAATAATAGTTGAGAATGCCAACCTTAAACCTTGACTTCCAATTTCTTGATACCTTACAACATGTAGGGGAAAAAACCTTTTGTGATATCTTACCCTGAAGACCCCAGCTTTGTGATTCTATGATCATCAATAAACCTCTCTATATCATAACATCACAAACCCATGAAAATAGCTCTATGACCATAGGAAACACTAGGTATCATAGCATCCTAATAATATTTTTCCACCTTACAAATTTACAATCACCCCTTTCCTTTATTGGTGTAGCATCAACAATTTGATATTCTTTTGCTTATGCTCCTAGGCCCACCTTTTCTTGTTGCCTTTAAGACTTACGATCTTACAATTGTACTTGTCATGCCATTTGGCCTCCTCTATTCTAGTTCAGTGATCTCTCAATCAAAAGTGTGTCATAACATTGGAACCTGAAAAAAATTTTGTGACATCTCAACTTCCCTTATCATTGCACCCGATCTTATGACTGGCATGATCTTACAATGATACAAACAATGTATCATCTTATTCCTCTACCTTCTCCCTTCCCTATGATCCTATGATCACCCTATCTTTGTATGGTTTTAGGTCCCCCTTTTCATATTCACAACACACTATGTATTGTAACATCAAAACCTGGACACAAATCACTTCCTCACTTTGTCACTATGGATAATAGATGCATGATTCCCCAAAGTAGTGAAGTGACAACCCTTGATCTACTAAAAATAAAAGACCCTCATGATTTCTAATTTTATGACATAAAATGGGACCTATAGATCATAAAGATTGTAGTAAATAAAACTTTCATAACCATAAGGCATGTGGATTAGTAGATTAAAACTAAAGGATATAATGATAAAGCATAGTCAAAATTTTACATATCCCCTAATTGCATGGTTATTTGATGAGTTAGAAAATTCATTCCCACCATTCTAAGAAATATGATTGGTTAACTTATTCCTTTTTTGCATGATGACAAAAATGGGTAACACATTTGGCAACTTCTACTAAATGGCTAGCCACCTGCTAGACATCAAACTAGTAGACCTAACAACCCATTGGTCATAGAGTTAAACTAGGAATAACAATGGACTTAAAATGACAGACACACATGCTTGGGTATATGTATTTGGATTGAGCATTTATAGGGAAGGATACCAAGAATAGAGATATTCTATGCTTGTGGGTGTGTGATAGCTTGCTTGCTTAGAACTTTGCAACCTTAGGAATTTATTAAAAGTAGGGAAGAATACAACCAAACACACTTGTACTAGACTACAATTAGGGAAAAGAAAAAAAAGGAATATATATAGAGCAAGAACCTAAAGGTCATACCCCAAAACAAAACTTAGGTGAATCCCATTCATAGGGATGGGTAGAACTTATCCTTTTAGAGTAGCTAGCTAGTATGCATTGTGTTCTTTGGATTCAAAGATCATGAATGAGCTAGTCCAATATTATAAAACTTATTAGGATGGCTTGTTCTGATTTTAAGAACATCCCACTACAAAACTAGATCTCCTTCCTTGAATACCCTGAGCTTAGACCTTTTGTCAAATACCTTCTTGGTTTGCATATGTTAGTGTTCCATTGTTTTCAATGATTTACTCCTTTCTTCTTCAAGATCCAACAACTTTGTGTATCTCAACTTCAAAGGATCATCCTCTTCAAAAAGAATCACACTATTAGCAAGTTCTAATAATGGGAACTCTACATAAATAGGTAATTTAGCTTGCTTCCCATACACAAGAACATAGAGTTACCCAGAATCCTCTTGGGACTGATTCTATCAAGCAATAGAGCTAATTCTAGTTTGAAATGCCAATCACATTTGTTGTCTTCTAAAGTCCTTTTTAAAATCCTCAGCAAGTTCTTATTTGTACTTTCAGCTAGAGCATTGCCTTAAGGATAATAGTTTGATGAAGTACAGAGGTATACTCCATTCTTCAATGCCCATTTAGTTATTCTCATCCCTACAAATGACAAGGAATTATCAGATATAATGGAGTCAGGAATTCCAAATCTATAGATTAGATTGTCATAAAAGTTCTAAAAGAGGTCTTGTTGACCTCTTTCAGAGCTACTGCCTCTATTGAATGTGTGGAATAGTCATTGGCAGTTAGAATCCATTTGTGGCTAGCACTGGAATTTGGATTAATGGGGCCCAAAAAATATATAACCCGCTTCATGAATGGTTGCTCAATCAAAATAGTATCTAGGGGTAAGGAAGCTAGCCTTTCCTTCCCAGAAAATAATGCACATTGTTTACACTTTCTCTCCCAGGCATGAGCATCCTTAAATAGGTCAAGTCAATGATATCCAGCCCTCATGATTTTATATACTGTTGTTTCTGGATAGAAGTGACCTCTTGCATCATGAAATTGCTCCATCAACTTGATAGTATCATCATTTTCAATACATCTAAGGAGGAATCTATTCATATCCTTTCTAAAAAAAAGGCCATCCATTAATATATAAGGTATAGACAAAAATCTAAAATACCTTCTTTTAGCCCTATCAAGTAAAGGGGGCCATTCTCTAGTTTGTAGAAAATGTGTCATATCTTTCAACTGTAGACACCTAAAAATCCTTTAGAAAATAATATTTTTATTTTTTGAAAAAAAATCCCTGATGACATCATCATTTATTAATTAATTATTTAATTAATTAATTAATTAATTATTTAATTAATTAATTAATTAATTTTTATGCCATTAAATCCCTTTATCTTAATTAAAAATATTTAATTAAGGAATCCCTCCCAAAAATGTTTAAATCTTATTTAAACATTATTTCCTTATTTATTAATTATTTAATTAATAAATTGACCAAAAACCCCAAAATAAATAAAAAAATTTATTTTTTGCCCAAAACTTGGCCAATTTCCTTAAGACCACTAACCTCTTCCAAAATCTTCTAATCCTTCTTTAATTTTGATTAAAGGCTAATCCCATCATTTCCTACCCCTAATCCCAACTCAAAATATTTAATTAAGATTAAATATTAATCCTAATGTTTATTAAAAAAGTTTTAATAAATATCTCCTCAACCCAAACCCTTGAAATAAATAAAACTTTATTTATTTCCTAAAAATCTAATTTATCCTCATCCTAAGAAGTTCTAGACTCTTCTAGAAAGTCTTCATCCTCATCCTAGGAAATTCTAGACTATTCTAGAAAGTCTTTATCCTCATCCAAAGTCTAGACTCTTCTAGAAGATGTCTTTAAACCTAATCCTAATCCCCTCCTAACCTTGTCACATTCCCTAAACATGGGTTAAAACTTACTAACCCAAGCCAAAGTTAACAAATATCTCTTCCTTCACCCACCCTCAATCCCTCAAGCCTCTTGCCTATAAATTGGATCCTTCCACTTTGCAAAATAACAAAATCCATGAAGTAAAGTTATAATGCTATTTTGAGAGCCAAATCCATACTAAAGCCATCTATCCACACCAAAAATCCACAATCATCCATTGAAGCCTTTGGAAGCATATTGAGCATACATCCTATCCATTTAGATAAAGCCACTCAACAAGAGAGCTTCTCATTGAGAGAGCCCATTAATGGCTCATATTTTCAATTGAGAGCTCATCTTAGTCTATCTTGAAGTTTATGAATTTTTTTTAGTTTGTAGAAGCTTTATTTAAATTTGGTTTCTATTAGCATACTAACATTGCTCATATACATTTTGGCACGCCCGGTGGGACCCCGCATGGGTCATCTTCATTAGCTTTTATAATCAAGTTTTGTATGTCATTTGCTGATTTTGGCTAATTTTTCTTGTTTTTGTGATTGGTAGGATTGTATAAATTGGTTTTGTAGGTCCACATGAGCATGAAGAAGACAAAGGAACTCATAGTGTTTGCAGATTTTTCAAGCTTATAGGTGGACAAAGAACCTGGAATTCTTCTTCCTCTTCTTGTCTATATTCTTCTTATTCCATCTACTTCTTCTTCTTCTTCTTGTGGGAGATCTTGGCCATTTTTTTTTAAGGAAGCAAAATCATACACACTTCTTTTTAGTGCTTAAAATGAACCCCCAAATCATACTTAAATCCATGGAAAAATAAAAAATTTGCAAAAAAGAAAAAATCTTTTAACAAGTGAAACTAAACCAATCTAATCATTTGCATCCTTGCAACATCAAGGTTTTAGATGCATTCATGCAAAATTAGGAACACTTCATTTTTGGGAATTTAAAAAGAACTTCAAGTTTCCATTTCAAAAGATTCAAAATCAACACTAAGTGCACACTAAAGTTCTTTTAAAAAAATCTCATCAAAACTAAGAGTCCTAAATTGTTGCCAAAAATTGTCCTAAAAGCTTTGTTATTTGTTCCAAACAAATGTCTTATTGCAAAATCTTGAATGTTTCTTAGGTTTTTCATGCATCAAAATAATCTAGGAATATCATTTTTGGGCTTAAAATATGCAAACTAGAACACAAAATCTTGAATGAAAACCAAAGTCCAAAGATTCATTTTCACTTTTGAGTCCAAAACAATCTTGAATGATCTAAGGTTAAAAAAAATCACTTCAAAGTTCTTAAAACAACACACAAAATCTCAATCTTGAATGCTCAAAAGAAAAAACTTGAATGTTTAACCACTTGTCTTTGAATGCATGTTGCTAAAATCACTCTTGAATGCCATGGATTAAAATCAAATTTTCCTTGAATGCATGATTAAAACAACAAATCCAATCTTGAATTCTAAGGATCAATTAACCATTGCAATATCAAACACTTCATTTGGGCACTAAAATTGAACAACTATTGACGTGGAGGGCCTCCGAGGGCACGCTTGACAAAGTCAAGTCTCACACATCTTTGCTTTGGGCTTAAAACAAAATCACACCAACTCTTGAATGCTTTAAAGAAAATTAATCGATACTTGATGTGGAGGGCCTCTAGGCGCGCGAGTTTTCTTTTGTTGACCCTAACTCTTCTTATTGTTTGCATTCTTCGATCGATTCACTTTTGTTGGCGCTTCAAGTTGGAATTGAACATTGTCTCTTAAACATGAGTGCTTGCAAAGTCTAGATTAGCACACATAAGAGTCAGTTGGTAAAGGAACAAGCATGTTTTTTAGCCCAAGGTCATCCAAGTCTTCTCTCCCCTTGTCGTCTTTCGAGGCCATCTTGGGTGCATAAGATTAGGATCGAAAATCTTGTCTTAGCTTTTTAGGAGGCCTGCTTGGGGATTTCATCACCCCTTGGGATGACCTCAACTCCAGCGTTCCGGTGGAGTATAAAGATCGGGAGGTGAATCCAAAGACACCTCTCTTGGAATCAAAATTTTGTCACTCGGGCTAAGCCTCAAGGAACTTTATACCCTTGAGAAGTGAAAGAGGAGAAGTGGGTTACCGCTCCTCTCGGTTGTGTGACATCTTTTTGGTTTCATCTACGGATTTGGGCCTCACGTACCTTGCGTATATCAAGGACTCCCTAGCTAAACCAAATTTCATCCTTGTAGAAAGCTTCCTAAGATGTTGGTGTGTTTGACGTGCTTGCTCAAAACTTTTGTCTGCTTGTTTGTTCATAGCTTTTGAATGAATGTTTGCCAATTTTGGTCAAAATCCTAGGAAAACAGAAATCTCCCAACTCAAGGCATACTTAGCGTAGTCACTACCTTATCAAAAAATCATCCAAGCTCCCCCGATGCAACCGAATCTATCTAGTTCTTTGCCTTAGAACAATCCCAAATCCAAAGTCCATCCAAATCATCCCCCCAGCTAGCTAGCAACCCAATCCAAAATCACCCAAGCCTTTAAAGAGTTGTTGTCACTTTGCTAGATTTTTCTATCCAATCAATCCTACCAATCAACCAATCTCACCAAGGTTATCCCTTTGACAGAGTATTGTCTAGGGTAATCCAGCTTTGTCACTTGTATCCCTTATCACCTTGAGCTAAAGGTTGGGATCCACAAGTGGTCAATCTCATGTCATGCTATAGGATCACTAGTCTATCCTTAAGTTGACACAATCACCACGAATCCTGCACATAGGAAAGCAAAACTCTCACTTTTTGATAGCATACCCTTGAAGTCTTCCACCCACAAGAAAGCCAAAAATCTCTAGCCAATCCTCCTTAGGTCTATCATACAGCTTTGACTCTCCCTAGGAAATCTTTCATCAGCCAATCCAAAATTTGTGCTTAACCCAAATCCAACCATGAGCTTCTGTGTTCATCCATACGCAAGACCCCATCCCCATCAAACTCATCATCAAAGCATGAAGTACCAATCCGATCATGATGTGTTTGGTCGCATTGTCCTTGCTCCCGCCACCTCCTATTCCAATGATGATGAAAATCTTGTTGACTATGACGGGTATATTGAAAGCCTTAGAAACATTCCCCCAAGCATCCCCCAAAATCCAAGAGTTATTCCAAACTATCTAGTCATGCCACCTGATATCCCAGCTTCTCCTCCATCACCTAATCAACCAAGCCTCCAAACTTCCACCCCCATCACACCAGCTGCTCCTATCAATCCTCCATCTCCATCCCTGACATGCGAGTCTCCAAGGAAAGTTATAAAGGAACCACAAGTCAATCCATCTCCTCCAGCCAATACGCCATGTCATCTAATCCAACCATGTGAAGTAGTCAGTGATGAAGCTTCCCCATCTACAATATCACCTCCATCTCCCATAGCTATCATCCCCATACCATCCATCAAATTGCTTAAAATCCTTCCACTTCCCATAAGCATCAAAATCCAACCACCTGTCAAATCCCTCCAAATCCTATCCACATCGCCTCCAAGCATTTCCCAAATCTCCTGTAATGACCCTTATGCATCCATCTTCTACTCACCCATCTGCACTACCGAATCTTCCATCTATCCATCTGCTACCTTTGAAGAATCCATCCCTTCACCTCCTATCGCACCATCCACTCCAAACCAATCCTATCAAGATCCTGCCCAAAAGCATGTTGACATCCCCCAAAGTATAAATGAAGATATCATCGTACCATGTCTTCCATCCATAGTGCAGTCACCAACTCCTCCATCTCCAAAACCTCAAGCCATATCTCATCCACTACAAGATATCTTGTCATCCCACTAGCTACATCAAGATACTATCCTTCCATCTCCCCCGCTCCATGCTTCCATCTTACCACCTATCCAAGCTATTCCACGATCTATAATCTACCCTCTTGGTTCACTTACATTCATCCATGGTGGCCCTCTCTCGGCAGAAGAATTAAGAATAGTATCTCCCCATTGCAATACACCTAATAAATCACTTCTACCATTTTCTACAAGAAAAAAGTTTCCTCAGCTTGTTCAAATGCTTAATCGATGGCATTATCAAGGTCAAGGTTTAGGACCACAAGAGCAAGGAATCAGAGAGCCTATTATTGCACAAAAAAATCTAGGATTTCATGGTCTTGGATATGTATCCAAAGGCTCACCATCTAAAGGTGTTGGTACACCACACCCCCAAACCAAGCCTATCTCCAAGCACACCATGCCAGCCTCCCATCACTCCTTCAAGAAATCTTATGTCATCCCCCCTCCACCATCTTTGCAACCCAAAACAACCTACCATATCCCCCCTTCATCTGCTAAATCCATTTTGGGTCCCTATGTCCCAAAATCTACCATCCTCCATCCTCCTATCAGCCATCATAAAAATCCTATTCCATCCATTTCTATGCAAGATCAACAAAGGCACATATCAGGGCACATCATCCATCATCATCCCACTACATGCTCTTTCATATCCTCTCCATCTCACAAAGCTTCTCCTAACCATCTTCCCAAAGCTTACCACAACAATGTGAATGCCAACTTCAAAATGCATAAAGCTAAAAATCCACATCCTAGGCAATCATATGTCAATTCTAAAAGACATACTCCAAAAAGGAAAAATCCAATCAAAGAATGCAAAACAATGCAAAAGCCTATGAAAAGAAAATCCAAAACCATGTGGATCCCCAAGAAAAAAGTTGAAACCCAATGCATAATGGCATCCACCATTGCTAATCCCCCATCTAGTGACTCATGTCCCCCATCTCCTAACTCCATCTTGGGTGCCTATATCCCCAAGCACGCTTCCACAAATCCTCCATCACGCCCGCATCTACCATCTATCCCCCATATGCTCTTTTCACACCCGTTCCAACATGTGCCAATGTTGCTCTTGCAAGCATCCCCATCTCATGCTCCTTTCCAGAATTTTCATCCCTCCATCTCCTACCATCAATCCCATCTAATCCGATCTATTGCATAAATCACACATCCGGTGTACCAACAGCTAGCAACAAAATTGAACATTCCAACAGCTAGTGAAAAATCCCAAAAAATCCAAAATAGCTGAAGAAAGCCAAAATCATTCCAGCTAAGTCCAAAGTCAAAACGTCAAAAAAGAAAAGAAAAATAAAGCATCCACTGGTGAAAACTTGGCAATTCAAGCGCCTTGGACAAGTACCATGATGAAAACTTGGCAAACAAGCGTCATGCGTAATCCCGCCATCCCCAGCTTAGCCTATCACCCTCATGCTTTTGGTAATCTCTTGACATCCAACTCCATCTTCCAATCTATCCACCTATCCTCCATCCTCCAACTTCCATCTCACACCATCCACTAATCTTATGCAGCTTCAGCCAATCATCTCAGCTATCATCCATCTCCCTAGCCCCTTCATCTTTTTCCATCCTAGCTTCAATCCTATCACATCCATCATAAGACCTCCTTCTGCATGTTATCTTCTGATTGGGGGCACTATATTCCTTGGAGATCTTGTCTTGTCCATCCTCCCTTGTCATTGGTATCTAGCTCTAGGCTATCCTCATGCAAACCCAATGCCATCTCTTTATATCCATCATAATCCTAGCTATCTACCATCCTATCCAGCCATCTCATCCTGCTCCTCTAGCTATCCTTGGTCACAAAATCTCTCATCATCATTGGATGCATCCTGCCAAATCCATATCTTTCGCTATCACCCCACCCTTAGCTTTTGCATCTTGCACAACATCGAACCATCTCGCTATCCTATCATCCTGAGCTTTTGCCTGCTTGTAACTATTTTGGTCCATTAGCTTGTACCATATCTTGATTGGCCCGCTTGTAAATATCTTGGTCAATCAGCTTGTACATCCTCTTTAGCTTAGTACCATTGTATCTATCCAGCTTCTTTGTTAGTTCCTCCTTGATCAGCATCTTGCACACATCACACATCTTGGTTAGCTATTCCAATGCATCCTTTAGCTTGATTTCCTATCACCAAAGTGTTATCTTTCTTAGTTCAGCTTGCCAGACGCATCACTCATCCAAATCCACCAGCTTAGGTGCTCTCCGATAGGTCCTTGCAGGATATAGCTTTCCTCATGTCTGATCTTGTCTGTTAGTACCTCGTCCTACCCATCTCGTTGGCAAATGGTTCTCTTTTGGATTTTTGCTTTCTTTTGATTTGGACTCTTCCCTATTGGGTCTTGAAATATCTTTTCCAAGAAATCTCCTTGTTCCCTCCTCAAGGTTGCCACAATCTTCCATATCATGGTATATTGTGAATGGGGCAATCAGAGCGTCAGGTCTTTCGTTTGTTTTTCTTTTCTGCTTGTGGGTTCTCCAGTGTCGTTTCCACGTTGCTTCCTATAGGATTCATGTGTGATGTTGGGGCAATCCTTGTGTGTTTGTTTTGAGTTAGTTCGTCAGTCCTCTGGACAGTTGGTGAAAAGGCCTTGATGTTCTTGGTAACCTTGGCAATTAACCAACAGTCCTATAGAAAATCTAGTGCTCAACTACATGGAGGTACTTCTCTTTGAAGTATCCCCTCGCTCAAAAAGCTTCAATGGTTTTCCTTCATCTCCATTATCCCCCATCCATATCCAGCATCTGTCTCTCCTACCCCAACTTATGCATCAGTATCTCTTTGAACCACTCCTCACTCTTAGCTTTAGGGATCCACAATCCTAGTCTTAGGGATCCACCAATCCAAATCAACCCACCAAACCTCATCTTTCGAGATCCACAATCCTAGTCCTAGGGATCTCCGAAACCCATCTTCCACCAATCTAACTCTTTGAAATCCTATTGCATCAGCTTTATAATCCCCTCATCCATCTCCCTATCCTGGATTCCTTTTTATAGCGCTCTTCTCCTTCATCCTCCACCTTCCCTAAAGTCTTAAGCTTGCTTCCTCTTCTGCATCTGATTCTCCTTTATCATTCTCCCATAGTGAGAGTTTGAGCTAATTCAGCCCCTTCTCTTTGCCAATCTGAGTCTCCTTGCTCATCTCGGATTCTTGTCCTTTTCAAGAAGCCATCGAGCCTCGCTTTCTCTCCCCACTGCCTTCTTGAGGGGGCATCTCACAGTCCATTCTCTCCTCTTCTGCTCTAGCCTTGGGCATCTTATTTTCTTATCTTTGATGCCATGCCACTTGCGGCATCACATCAAAGAGGGGCAAAATGTAGACACCTAAAAATCCTTTAGAAAATAATATTTTTATTTTTTGAAAAAAATCCCTGATGACATCATCATTTATTAATTAATTAATTTTTATGCTATTAAATCCCTTTATCTTAATTAAAAATATTTAATTAAGGAATCCCTCCCAAAAATGTTTAAATCTTATTTAAACATTATTTCCTTATTTATTAATTATTTAATTAATAAATTGACCAAAAACCCCAAAATAAATAAAAAATTTATTTTTTGCCCAAAACTTGGCCAATTTCCTTAAGACCACTAACCTCTTCCAAAATCTTCTAATCCTTCTTTAATTTTGATTAAAGGCTAATCCCATCATTTCCTACCCCTAATCCCAACTCAAAATATTTAATTAAGATTAAATATTAATCCTCATGTTTATTAAAAAAGTTTTAATAAATATCTCCTCAACCCAAACCCTTGAAATAAATAAAACTTTATTTATTTCCTAAAAATCTAATTTATCCTCATCCTAAGAAGTTCTAGACTCTTCTAGAAAGTCTTCATCCTCATCCTAGGAAATTCTAGACTATTCTAGAAAGTCTTTATCCTCATCCAAAGTCTAGACTCTTCTAGAAGATGTCTTTAAACCTAATCCTAATCCCCTCCTAACCTTGTCACATTCCCTAAACATTGGTTAAAACTTACTAACCCAAGCCAAAGTTAACAAATATCTCTTCCTTCACCCACCCTCAATCCCTCAAGCCTCTTGCCTATAAATTGGATCCTTCCACTTTGCAAAATAACACAATCCATGAAGTAAAGTTATAATGCTATTTTGAGAGCCAAATCCATACTAAAGCCATCTATCCACACCAAAAATCCACAATCATCCATTGAAGCCTTTGGAAGCATATTGAGCATACATCCTATCCATTTAGATAAAGCCACTCAACAAGAGAGCTTCTCATTGAGAGAGCCCATTAATGGCTCATATTTTCAATTGAGAGCTCATCTTAGTCTATCTTGAAGTTTATGAATTTGTTTTAGTTTGTAGAAGCTTTATTTAAATTTGGTTTCTATTAGCATACTAACATTGGTCATATACATCAACTAGCTTTCTAGCTAACCTTGTTCGAAGATGTCATGATTAGAAAAGACAACCTCTGCTACATCATTAGTGGTTTGAGTCTTCTCATTAGCCAATTATTCACATAAGCCTTTTCCTCTAACAAGCTTAGTCACCTGAATATCTATATCATAGTCCATGACTCGAGTTATCCAATCAGCTTTCTTTTCATTGAAGTTATTGCTCAACAAGAACTCATTTACACTAGGATGGGCCACCATGGGATGAATCTTTTTATTAAACATCAAACTTATAAATTTCTTTAGGATTTTCACTATAGAAAGAACATGTTTCTCTATGAAACTATATTGCCACTCATAATCTTCTAAGCCTTTACTAAAGAAAACAATAGGCTGTTCTATATCTTGATTATTTTGCTAAACCAATATTGTGACAATGCTTCCTTTATCACTTCAAAAATATGTTTAGGTTCTTTTGGCCTGTTGAAAATAGTGTTCTTCTTAAGCATTGAGATCAATGGTGTCAACAAGTTAGCAATATTTGGAATAAATCATTTGACAAAGTTGATTCTTCTAATGAAACTTTGTAATCTCTTCTTATGATGTGGCAAAGACAATTCTACAATAGCTATAACCCTCTCAGGATCAATGGTGATGCCTTGTTTAGATACAACATATCCCAATAACTTCCCATAATAGACAAAAAACAAACACTTCTTGTGATTGAGGGATATGCCAAATTTCCTACATCTCTCTAAGATTTGTCTCATATGTTTAATATGTTCCTCAACACATTTAGAGAAAATAGTTATATCGTCTAGATAGATTAGCACAAATATGTATATCAAATTGTTGAAAGCCATCTTCATGGCCTTTTGGAAAGTTGTGCCTACATTAGACATGCCAAAAGGTGTCCTCTTATAAGCTATGGTACCCCACTTGGTGGTGAACATAGTCTTGAACTGGTCTTCCCTTTTAACTAGAGCTCAATTATAGCTAGAATATCCATCAAGGAGTGAAAACCCATCTAAACCTAAAACATATTGGAGTATTTGTTCCATAGATGGAAAAGGATGATAGTCCTTCAATGATACCCTATTTAGATCTCTAAAGTCAACACACAACCTCAACTCTCCATTATTTTTCTAACAAGAACTAGATTTGACACCTAGTTGGTGTGTTTGATAAGAAATATTATCCCACTCTCAATGAGCTTGAAAACCTCTTTTTGCATTAAGGGTTACAAATTTGGATTAATAGGCCTTTGCTTTTTCCTTATGGGTTTGGAATTAGGTTCTAGCTCGATTGTACATTGGGTGAGGCATGGATCAAATCCTTTAAGATCAACATATCCCCAAGCAAAAACATCATTATATTATTGGAAATTCTGGATATAAGATTGCCTTTCCTTAGCAAGAATTGCTTTGCCAAAATTTAATTTCTTTCCCTCTAAAATCTCAAGATATTTGTAATGATCCTACTAAACTACCAAGCTAGTCTTATTCTTCTTCAATTAGTCATTAGTGTTAAAGATAGTTTCTAGAGAAAACAAACCCTTGGGATAGACTATTAGAGATTAGTTGTATAACTTGATCACCATATTGTTCCTACACCTTTCATTGAATAAGTGTTGAATGTAGGTCCTCCTCAAGTAGAAATTTTAGGATTTTTTCATCACAATCAAAGAATTGCCAATTGGCATCATTTTTGGGTATGGTGGGCTTGACCACAACTTTGATATCCTTTGTGTACATCTTCTTTGATAATGTTGTCAATTATATCAAATTGTGCCCCTACAGGAACTAATATGTCAACATGCTGATTTGATTTTCTAGGGATTGCAACTATATTGAAAGCATCAAAATCTTCAATTATATCCCACACTCTTTTCTTATAGCCTTTTAATTTGTTGTTGTTAGTCATGTGTAAACCTCTCACCTAGTTGACAACCAACTCACTATCGCTATATACTTTTATGCATTTGATACTTGTCATCCTGGCCCATTCCAATCCCTAAATCAACCCTTCATATTTAGATGTATTATTGGTGCATGAAAAAGTGAGATGAAAAGTTGTATAATATTTATTTCCACAAGGAGAGATCAACATTTCTCTCGCACCTGAACCATTCTTGCTCCTAGAGCCATCAAAGTATAATTCCCAAACCTAATTCTACTACTCAAGATGATTAGTTGTATTTTTTATAAGGTTTGGCATTACTAACCTAGCTTCTTGGAAGAAAAAAATCCCTAGAACAACATATGTAATGTCTTCAATGCTAATGTCATTGGTCTCATTCCTTGGGGAGTTTTTTGTTGCCCACTCATCTAGTAAGACATCAAGGATACCGTCAACTTGTGTATTTGTATGTTGGGTGACAAGATCTTCCCTTTGATCAAGTGTAATACAATTAGCATTGATCACACTAGGTGTGTAAGGTTCAATGTGGTCCTTGGCAAGTGACACTAGTGCATTTTACCCTAAATTGCCACAAAAAATTGTGACCAAGTATTTTAAATGGGTTGGTTGGTCGAGTTGTAAAGAAAATTTTTGTTTTTCTTTTATAACATGCCCTTGTTGGTCGCAATTGCGACAAATTATTTGTGTTGCAATTGTGAAACACACCGTAGCATTAACAAAAAAAAAAGGTAAAAAATATAACACATCTCATTTGGCATGAGGGTTGCTTCTTGATGTGCCGGTGGTCGACCTCCATTGACCCACCACTTTAACTCCTTCACTTCTAGCATTTTTCTCATAGGAGGGCATAGATTTTCAAGGGGAGGTTCCGGAAGAGAGGACTCGGCATTGTGTAGGGACCATTGTAATAGGTAAGAGTTTAGTGTTGTATGGTTTTCTTTACCACGACATTGTGTAGGTTTGTAATATATAAAATTTTGGTGGTAACTCCCATAGTCTAGTTTTGTCACCCTCTATCTTTTCCAGAATCCACATAGATTCACCATGAATGGCTTCATCCCCTCTTCTAAGCACTCAACTCCTCATGCACAATCAAGCCTTGGATCGTGCCTTTTTTTTCATTCAAGCCCTTGTTTATGTATTGTTAGTTGGTACATGATTTAAATGATTTATTATCCTCCTATATTCAACTGTAGAAAGTGTTCCCTTCTCTGCCATGTGGTGTCAATTCAACCACACTATAAGGGGTTTCATAAGAATGTGCTTGGGGACTCCATGTTGGCGGCATTTTCTCCAAAATTAGTGGTTTGAGCACTCCATGCATTAATCTTGTGCTACTTTTTCAATACTGACTACTTAATGCATCCTGGTCTTTTGCAACCATGTGTTGTATTCATCTTGTGGAAATTGTAGTCCATCAAACTGTTCATTAGAAGGGCTTTGAATGTGCATTATAAAAACTTTCAAACAACTGTAATACTATGTACCATTTAACAGCTGAAAACAAAAATACTTATGAAAAGAGATTGAAGTTATATTGAGCCCATTGAATTGAACAAAGGAATTAACCAAGATAATCTTTGATTTCATGTGGAAAGTGGCTTGGTGAGATATTCATTTACGCTGTCCTAACAAGGCAATCTTTTTGCTATGGCATCCTACTTTTGGGGAGCTGAAAAACTGACAATTTAGATCTTAATTCAGTGTGTTGAGCAATTTCTACCAAAAACATTTAGATTTTTTGAACCTATGTTATGATTGACTTCATTGACTTCAACTATTTCACTATTTTAAGCTTCATACAACAATTTGGCTCACATTTTGTGTCATTTGTACAATGCAATTTTTTTTAGACACTCCAATGGTTTGAATCTGTAGCCTATGACCTTTTGTCTACCAATTACTTTGGTTATTGGTAAAACTGATGAATAATATTCTATATTTGGAGAAGTTATTATGGATTGAAGAAATCTTAGCTTGTTTAATAATATTTTATATAGGATCATGAGCTTTAGATTGGAACTTTTTATATTGGGAGCAACACAGTAATTATATTTGTTATTTGATATGGAAGTAGAATTCTTAGAGTGAAACTTTTTGGATTGATAGTTGAGAATGATATATTTTTGTTATTGCATATAAGAGTATGAGTTCTAGATTAATATTTCTTGGACAAATAATCAAGAATAATAATTTTTTATTATTGTTTGATATGATAGCATGAGTCTTAGATTAGAGCTTCTTCAATTGTAAGCTAAGAGAAATAATTTTTTTTTATTCTAGTCTGTATGGCAGCAAGAGCCTTAAACTGAAACCTTTTTAGTTGAGTGCCAAGGACAATAATTATTTTCACTACTTGGTATGGACGCTTGTGACCTAGCTTGAAAAACCTCTTTGATAAGAACCAAGAACCATAATTTTTTTGGTTACTTAATATGAGAGCACAAACCTTAGATTGGGATATTTTTAATTGGTAGTGAAGAACACCAATCATCTTTGTTACTTGGTATGGGAGTGCGAGCCTTATACTGAAACCTCTTCAACTAAGAGCCAAGAACAATGATTTTTTATGTTACATCATTAAGGGAATTTCCCTCTCATTTGCTTATAGGCCCTCCAGAACTGGTGGAAATCAGGAAACTAATATGCTGACTAATTTGAGATTTCTTTTCTTCTACATTAAATGGAATATGCTTGAAACTTAATGGAAGTTTGGTGCTTTCACTAATTGCATGGTATTCATAGGGTTACAAAATAGTGTTAGCAAAAAATTTCTAGTTGCATTTGAGATGCACAAATCTTAGCTTTTTCAACTAGTTATGGGTATTTGTAAGAGTAATTAAAAATGTCACATTTATCACTTGTAGTGGTGCATTGACTAGCTGGATTGGGGGCATCATAGAAGTTTAATTCATTGACTTTATTTTAATGTTCTCCATGAGCAATTTAGTGTGCCTATTTAACAATTTTCTCCTATACTTCTTTCCTTCTATTATGTGGCCTTATCTCACCAAGCTTTTCTTCTTTGCTTTTGCATTGATCTGTGTCTTATCAATCCATCTATATTTTATTGATGGGAACTTATGGCTCAGAATTAATGTTTTTTGTTTTAGTGAGGAGATAATGGAAAATGTAGAAGTATCCTTTTAAATGGAAATGTTGAAAATATGCTTTGCATATATACAACTAAGCTAGTCTTGATACCAAGGATGTCTATGAGATAAGGTAATATCTTCCAAAACTCATAACATTTTTGTATATAATCCATAATTAAGCATTACAACAAGTGAAAAATAAGGTAAAGGCCATGTGAGATAAATGTAGATTTAATATATAGTAATTATTCTATTACAATTTGAAATGATTAGAACTCTTGAGTATTAGTATATGAAATACTATACATCTCTAATGTAGTTTGTCTAGCATTTAGGAAAAACACTAGTATCATAGAATATCATTTCTTTAATATTTTGAGAGTTAAAAACTATGGTGAAATACTTATATATTTTTAATATTTCAAAAGTGTCATATAAATGTGGAACCAATTTTTGTTGTCTTATAAATGTGACACCGCATTACAGTGTGATTTTGGTATATCCCTACCTTACCTTCATCCATTGTGTTAACAGATTTTGACTGCAGTGAAAACAAAACCTTCCATAATTATTAATTATAATTCAAGTAATATTTTGAATCATAACGATTATGGGATTTATATACATAAGTTGTCTATTTTTATCTTTCAAATGTGCTTTACTTGCTACAGTTATTTCTATAAATTAGATTTTTCTGAATGTAATTTTTTGACATCTCTGGTAAAACTTAATCTTGTTTGGCATCCTCTTGGGTGATGGAGTTAAACAATCACAATATAGGAGTTATAAACTAGTATAGGAGTAGTTATGGATATAATTTCATACATCTGCACTGTAATTTTTAGAAATGTGGAAGCACAACACTGCAATCATAATACCACATCCAACTCCATAACTTAATATGTCAATATCAATAGAATGTATCGAAGATGAGAGAAATTCTCTATTAGATTTCAAGGGTGGCCTTTATCTTTCCTCAAGTTAGTTATCCTCTTAGTGTGGATTGAATTGTTGCGAGTGGGAGGGCATTGGTTGCAATTATCATACATCACCTGTGATTACCCTTGATCTAAGCAATTAGTTGAGTGGTGAAATTCATCCATCGTTGTTTGATCTGTAGCACCTGTAGCACTTGGATTTTAGCTGGAATTACTTTCAAGGTATTTCTATTCCTCCACAGTTCTCAATACTAAGGAGGCTTTCATTTCTTAGCTTGTCAAATGCTAGATTTGGCAGTGAGGTTCCTCTAGTGTTGGGAAATTTGTCAAGCTTGTGTCATCTGGATCTTTCATATTATTGGGAATTTAAGGGTGGTAAGTTTGATGTATTGGCTAGAGGTTTGAGAAGCCTTGAATTCTTGGGAATGAATGAAGTGAACCTAACAATGGGCTCGGAGTGCTGGGGTGAGGTCCTCAGTGGTCTTCACAATCTCACCTTGATTCAACTATCTAGTTGTAGGTTGTCAGGTAATATTCCATATCTATCAAATTTGACCTCTTTGTCCCATCTGCATTTATCATGAAATTCATTCCCGTCCGAACTACCCTCTTGGATTGAGAATGCATCTTCATTCGTTTCACTTGATCTCAGCTACAGTAATCTAAATGGATCCGTCCCTTCTAATTTCATGCCCCATTTGGAATTGAGAAATCTTGACCTTAGTGTTAATAATGACTTGAAGGGAAACCCTTCTTTCATTTTAGACCATTCCAACTCACTTGTTGCTCTATCTCTTTCTAGCTGCAATTTAAGTGGAGAGTTTCCCCACTTTGTTGCAAAATTTTCAAAACTTGAGACGATGGATCTGTCCTATAATAATTTGGAGGGAACTATGCCATCCTCTTTTGACAGCCTTTTATCCCTTGCACATCTAGACCTCAGTAACAACCAGCTATCAGGAAGAATCCTAGACTCTAATTTAAATCTGGCAATTTTAAGAGTATTGTTACTCAACCATAATCATCTGACTAGCTAGATTCCACCCTCTCTATGTGAGCTTTCAACATTAAGTGAGTTGCATCTGGGCGATAACTAGCTGTCAAGAACAATTCCAGATTCTCTTTTGAAGATGGTCAGTTTAAAAGTGTTGGCACTTGCTTCCAATAGATTAAGAGGCAACATTTCATTTTAGATGCTCAAAAATTTGACTCACGAGGATTGGACCTTTCTAAAAATTAGTTACCTATTACTATAGCTACAAGTTGGATTCCACAGTTTGACCATTTGGAGTACTTGGCATTGAGGTCTTGCAATATAGAAGTTGCTTTCCTTGCATTTTTGTCCCAACAATATCAATTGAAGGAACTAGATCTTTCAAGTAACAACATCGTGGGAAATATTCCTTTGTGGTTGTGGGATCTTCCTAATCTTGATATGCTCATTCTTTCAGATAATAATCTTGAAGGTTCTCTACCTTGGCAGATATCCCATCGATTTTTTGCGGTGGATTTGCAAGAGAATAGATTGTATGACACAGTTCCTACTCTAGATTTTGTTTCATTCCTATTATATCTATCAGATAATATGTTTAATAGCTCAATTCCAAACATTAGACCTCCATCAGATATTTGGGTATCGATCTTTTTGTCATTGTCAAGGAATAACCTCTCCAGAGAAATTCCAAGTTCTACTTGCACAAATTCAGATAGAGTGAGCATTTTGGACTTGTCAAGAAAGATCCCTTCAACAATCAAGTCATGTTCTCAATTAGTGGTTTTAAAATTGGCTCACAATGATTTGGAAGTGGAGATTCTAGAGGAGTTGGGAAATCTCAATGGCAATAGGTTTCAAGGTAATATTCCTCCGTCCCTTTCAAATTGCACAGTTCTCAAAATATTTGATTTGGGAAATAATAATTTTGAAGGTAAAATTCATGTTTGGATTGTAAAGCTGAAAGATTTGAAAATTTTGAGCTTAACCTCTAATAATTTTGAAGGTAAAATTCCATCCCAAATTATGAGCTTGCAGAATCTCCAAATTCTAGATTTATCAAGTAATTGTTTATCAGAAAGTATCCCTCAAGATCTAAGTAATCTATATGCTATGGTCAATCAATCTCAAATTATTGATGAATGACTTACCTTCTCTTATTTCACTAATTTCAATCTGGACTCTCCTTATGAATCAAAGTTTGAGGATGAAGTAACAATTTGGATAAAAGGAAGGGTTCAAACATACAAGAAGATAATCTATGTAGACAAGTTCATGGATCTCTCACATAACAACCTCTCAGTAAATATTCCTCCAGCATTGGGAGTCCTCCAAGGTTTAATTTCTCTCAACTTCTCAAATAATCAACTATGTGGTTCAATTCTTGAATCCTTGGGAAACATGGCCCATTTAGAGTCTCTAGATCTTTTAGAAAACAAGTTGTCTATAATGCCACACTAAACCTAATTAATAAATTTGAAACAAAGAACAAGTACAATGTACATAAATTTTTTTATTATTATTCAACATATTACAAGTACAAGAACAATGATTGAGCCACTCTCAATTCGTAAACCTCAAAATAAAAGAAGATATCATCAAAATAAATTTCCATTATAATGCTAATACATATTGAGTTCAATACAATAATGAAGTATGATATCATTCTTAAATGCCTATGTCCAACATATCAACCCCAGAAGTAAGAAATTTTGTTTCTAGATGTAACTCCAACAGTCATCCTTAGCTACTTTTAAATCAACTTGAAGCACTTGAAAACACACAGAAATGAAACACAACACAAAGCGGGCTCAGTACACACTGAGTTGAAAAGTGTAATCCACCTGCATACATGTCAGCATAAACATAGACATAACCATAATGCAGATATCTGATCCACTTAATATAGTGCAATTCTAAAATTAATATGCAAGAAGTAAACATCTACTTAACAATGCAAAATTAAACTCACACTAAGAATAACCAGTAAATGAATCATATATATACTAAGGTGTCATCACTATGGTGCTAAGATACTACATCCATGTATGGTAAGCTCATAGACAACACATAGTGGGATTCTCTATCGTACTCATGAAATGACGTAATAGAGATTTGCCTTGTTCTCTGTACTTAACCTTATTGGTTTAAGTCATAGGTAAGGCAAATTATCTTTTATATGTAATTAACCCACCCAATTCATTTTAAATTTATCACTGAATTAATTAACTGAATAGGATAAACCAAATTCAGCCACCCCAATATATGTTCATCACAGCTATTCTTAAAATACACTTCAAATAGATTTACAAAATAATGTACATACAACAGATATAAAATCAGTGTACAACATGATACTACATCCTTTCATCTATTTGTAACACATCTTATTCTGCCAATTGCAAAGGTAAATTTAGATAATTATGACAACAGAAACAAAACCTATAATATCAAGATCATGCAAATACAATTAAACTGTTATCTCAGCTTAATGATACATACTTAATCTTAATACTATGCAATCAATTTCCTACTGACATAATCGTCTACATTTAACTTAAAAATGACCAAGATAACAAATCAAAACGCATATGATATTCTTGTTCAATATAAAATTCTCATCAAACATATATCATTAGTCCATCTTTTCCATTGAAAAAAATTTCCATATCAATAATGAATTGAATAACATCGTTAGCATAATAGATTCTAATTCATAAAATCTTCATTTCAAAAACATCATATAAATACCATCGAGATGCTTCATAACACAACCAAACAAATTAAATCATATTTAAGACCCCACAATGTTCAAGCTTTGTTAATGTTTAGAAGAACATTAACAATGATATTGTATGTTCAATATTATTTCAAATTTCCAATTGCAAGTTCTACTTACAGACAACTCACAAGCTATTACCAATTTTTCAATTTACACAAACTATTTGACAATACGCTACTGCCCATAACTAAAATCTCAATAACATACGAAACTACAAAACTCTAATCAAATCATTATGCCATTCACACAGGTACTATAAAACTTCTAGTATGCCAATAACTGTAATTAACTAGAATGGAA